>JAKZLQ010000168.1:0-97681 GCA_023309525.1 Arxiozyma bovina | reverse complement strand
CGTTCGTTTCTTAATTCAGTGATAGGTTCCATAATGTAGGATAGTATATATGTTAGCAATATATAAATCTTATGGATGTTCGTTACTTCTATTATTGTATACAAGAGAGACCTAATATACAATTATTATATAATACAAGTAAGATAAAACAAACTTTCCTTTCATAAAGTGTGTTTTATATGTTTGTCCATTTTAAATTTATTTTTCATTTTTCTTTCTTGATATAAGATAGAAGAGTACGGGTTATATCACACATCACGACATCTTACATAGATTTATTAATATTTTTATATACTGTATTTTATTTAATTTATATTTTTATCTTTCTTTTGTACAATACGAAAGGAAGTAAGGATTTACATAGTAACCTATACTGTTATTATATTTTACTTCAGATATACTCCTAACACTGTACTATTTAGAAAATTAGTTATAAAATGAGTAACCATAACATTCAATTTAATAACGATCCTGTTGAGGTTACCCAGACACAACGATCATCCTTGAAGAAAAATTTTATTTTTCTTATGAAATTTTCTCTGCAGATAAAAGAATAAATAAAGATTCTTTATCTTTCTTTGCATATAATCGTTGGATATATATATACATATATATTATCTTGTATGTTGTTTAATGTAAATAACCAACCTGTCCAATCAATCTCTAACATCCTATTTAGAACTGTTCATTATGATAGACAATACCAACATCATGCAACATCCAGAATTATCTCAAGCTGTCTCTACTCCAAACGGTGCAGCTTTACAGAACATATTGAGTTTTTATATTACTCTTTTTCTTTATTAGTTTATCCTTTCTTATTTTTCAGTTTCAATTCTGTTTTCGTAGACACAAATTTTTTCGTGTCATATCTCCTTGAACATTTATTAATTACGCCACGAAAAATATAATACATTATTATTTTAACGTTATTCGACACATGGTTCATTCATTTTGTAATCTAATATCATGATTTATTGTGAAGCCAAATGTGATATCAAATAATGACATTGTATTTGACAATTGATATTCCTGAATAATTTTTAACATACCACCCATATCACAATTGCTTTAATTTTCTGGATGTACTATCCAATTTTTGGTAAAGATGTTGAATTTGTCCGCCTTTAAAGGTTTTGTTAAAATATCTGCTGTGTTATCTAATGTATTAATATAATAAATTTCTAAATCGTTGTTTTTCATTTCTTGTCTCAATCTAAAGGCTTTCGTTCCAAAAATATTTGTTCTAAAGGCCTTATAATTGTCTTTCTTAACATTAGATATAGCAGGTTTACTGTCAGATAAAATTACTGTTCTGAAAAATTTACCAGATATATGATTCAATAATACATGGATACTTCTGAGAATTAGAAATGATGCACTGATTGCACATAATTCTGCCTCAGTTGTAGACACACAAATTAAAGAAGCTGTAGTAGATTTTCCTGTTATAAATTTATCATTTACAGATAACAAATAACCAATCTGTGATTTGAACTCTTGATTATTAGCGAATGCAGCATCACTAGTGGCAGTAATCTTATTTTCTTCTTCCTTTAATTTATGCCCAACTAATGTTTTATCTCTTGTCTGCCATAGATATTTAACCAATTGTCTTGCTAATGATTTCACATCTTTAGATGGATATAGTGTATGTTTTGCCAATACATTGACATAATACAACAAATCAAACCTATATTTCAATGAAACATATGATAATAACCCAACAACTCTTTGCATCCACTTAACGTCTCTATCATAAATTGCTTTATTTATTTCAAAATCTTCTGTGCTAACATAAAAGTTAAGAGTACCAGGAACTTGATTCATTGGATTGTCTAAATTAGTAACACCTAAGTTTGGCAATTTCTTTTCTAGTGATTTACCCATTCCGAATAACATTTTTCTACCAAATTGATAAGTTGGTTCTAGCCCTAATATATCGTATTTAATAGTTTACTTTTGGGAATTGCCATCATTCACTAATTTTGTGTCAAATATTTCCTTCATTTTATTTACGAACTCACGAGAAGTTTCCACGTCATCAACAAATAGACAAACAGTAATTTCCTTTTTAAAAAAACACACATGGGCATCCAAGTACCTCTTTTAAACCAAATTTTCTTACCTAATAGGATCTCATTTTCCTATACCAATATGCCCCACTTTGTTTTAGGTCATATAAAGATTTATTTAACTTTAAAACCTTGCCTTTAGCGTTCATATGTGGTAATGACCTAATGTATAATTCTTCCTCTAACTCAGTATTTAAATAAGCAGAAGAAATATCCAATTGGGTTAACACTTTATTGTTGTCAAGTGCATATGCTAAACATGTCATCAAAGCTTGATGGTGCACTGTACTAGCTTCAGCTTCCTCATCATATGTACCAGCCTTTAGCTGATCTCCTCTAGCCACTAATCTGCACTTCTTGGAATTATCTCTTTTTGTGGTAAAAACGAACATAGTGCCTACTAATTTGTTTTTATCAATATCTTTTATAGGAATTAATTCTTTGTCCCAAGTGTCAAATTTCTCTAATTGGTCAATTTCTTTCATGTGGGCTTCGTAAAATTTCTCTTTCTCATTTAAATCCTTGTTCTTTCTAATAGCAGTTGTATAATTCAATGACGTGTTTGTATTTTTTTTTTACCTTGGAGGATCCAGCATTTTCAACAGCTTCAATGTTATTTACATTAAGTCTTTTCTTAGTCACTTTATTCTTTTCTTACTTGGGTCCCCTCTTGATTGATTTTAACTCTTTTATGTTTTTTAATTGTTTCGAAGTGTCAGAGTCAATTGATATTTCCTTTAGACAAGGGTCTATGTCGGCATCAATGTCATGTTTTTGTTATTCGTTTGGTGACTTTTGAGAAACAACAGATTGAACTTGAAGTGTAGATTTATTTTGGAAACTTAATTGTAAAGTCTTTATATCATCATCATTTTCGTCATTTTCATCGGGAATAGTCTCATTGTATTCAAGTTCATCATCAGTCGAAGAAACAGAATTTGGAACGTAGTCTTCATCAAAAGATGATTCTTCAAAATCTGATGTAGTAGAGTCATTGAAATTAATCTTTTCTGTACCACCCAAAGAGGAATTTTCTTTATTAGAAAATGACAAAGTAGAAGATATGGATGTGGATGGATGTGAAATTTGGGATGAAACCTGGTCAATTGGGTCGATATGCCCTACGACGCAATTTCCTTTTTCAATATCATTTATAAAGTTATCTAGTAATGAATCAAAAACATTAGGTTCATCAATAGTTTTGGAATTGGTACTTGATTTGATAATAGAAAAATAGGAAGTATCAACAATGATTTTATCATTTGGATTGTAGATAAGATAATCATAAGACTCTGGGGAAGGATGTAAAGCAAAACCCTTATAACCTCTTTCCTGTAATTTAAATGTTTTAGCCAAGTTGAAAACCATTACAGCTTGACCAAAAGGCAAAATCTTTTTAGCATCTAGTACTTGTAAACCAGCTCTTTCACGGGGAGAAAAACCAGTGGATGAAGATATATAAAAGAATTTCTGATTAATGTAGAGAAAGCGACAGCGGGAAACCACAAATTTCCTGGAAGACAACTAGCAGCTAATAATGTACGACAATCATTTAAAAAAGTTAAATTTGACCGTTCAGCAACACCATGAGAAGCAGAATCGTTGGTGGAAGTATAGTAAGGTAAAATACCAGTTCGATTAAAGAAATAACGTATGGACTTATTGGTGTATTCACTACCTCTGTCCATTTGAAAACACTTAACCTCTACTTGAAATTGGGTGTTGATGTAATTAACAAATGTTTCAAAAATCTCGACTACACTCTCCACATTTTTAGAAAATAGCGGATATACTCACCGGAATCATGTAAACTTATCAGTGAAACTTATGTATTATTTTGGTACATTTTGCTTAAAACCATGGACTGGACCAAAAATATCTGCATGTATAAATTCAAATTTTCCAAACTTGGATTGATATCCTTCTCTTGATCTAACTATATGTCGGTGTTTCCTGGCTTTTCCAGCCAGACAATCAGCACACTGGAACTTGTCAATACTTTCCCAATCTACATCTTCAATTTTAATATTATTAATGATATTCCTTAATAATTTTTAACAAATACTGTTCATTCTTACAGACAATACTAACGCTATGCAACATCCAGAATTATCTTAAGCTGTTTCTAGTCCAAACAATGCAGCTTTACAGTAACGCAAATCCATAGGATTCATATATTACTAACATATATACTATCCGAAATTATGGAATCTATAATCGAGTTTAGAAAAGAACTTAGATTGTTACAGTATGAAATAATTACGACACTAGTATATTACTATCCTAAGTGTGAGCCAAATAACTGACTTCAGAAAAGAACTTGTATCACTTCAAATACTAATAATAACGATCATTCACAACCCCAACTATTAACTAGTACTAACGTGGCTCCTGTTCAGTTACTATTAGTATTAATGTCTGTCATTCTGAAATAACTTATAGGTTATTACTCAACACTTTATTAAATCTTAACAGTGTGTAGTGAGAAAAGTGTATCATTGATCATGTGAGTTTGCAAAATTTTTATTTAGAAAATTTTATATAAAATCAACATTGAAAAAACAATCTTGTGGTTTTGTATCTAGTTTGGTATATGTATATATTAGTTTCTATATAGTTGCTAGGTAAAAGATATATATAAGTGCGTGTTATATTATTCGTCACAATACTCATAAAGTGATATAAATACACTATAGATTATAATGAATATGTTAGATATAACTTTTGGTCAAGCTTTAAGATCTCTACAGGTTATGAGCACTGTAGCAAACATTCAATTTCGCAATGTGCTAATTGATTCTTCCAATTACATGGCTTGGCATCGTGAATATGTAAGTGTTGCTGAGAACATTTTTGAACCATTATGTGGTTATTTGGAAAGCGATAAACATGAGATCCACGATTTTGATGGAAAGTTTGTTTCCAAAAATAGTGAGATCTATAAGATTTGCTCTAAGAACCTATAATAAAATCTTATTTAATCTCTTACAAAAAAGTGTCGATTATTATAATCAAGGTATCATAGATGAATATCATGAATTAAAAGACACCGAGAAACATGCCGCTAAGAAGATTATCAAAAAATTAAAAGACCTATATAGTACCATGAAGTTAAAGGATGGTGTGAAGGTCTTGGAACGATATATGGAGGGATGTTGTAAAAAACAATAATTTCAACTATAGTTTAGACATTTCAAAAATGTCAACCTCCAAGATATTTTTAGCTGCCTTATATGTAAACAGCTTGTATGGTGACGTTAAATTGAAGATTTTAGAAGTATATGGAAATAAGACTGATATTGACATGGATGAATTGAAAATGAATGTCAATGAAAAGATGAGAGAGATGGAGAAAAGCTCATCGTACGTATCTAAATCTATGAAAAATAATAATGGAATTAAATGCTACTACTGCAAAGAAAAAGGACATAAACTTGATGAATGTCCTAAATTGAAAAAGAAATTCCCCAATGCAAAATTTAGAATGGACAGTAAAGAAACGTCCAAGGGTTTAGTAGCTTTTACTGGTGTTTCTGGTGGATTTAAGAAACACCAAGATAAATAGTTCATCGATAGTGGATGCACTAGCCATATGACTAACGCTATTGATACTTTTGAAAATTTAGACACTGGATATAAAGGCAGTGTCAATGGTGTTGGTGGAAAGATTAATGTTGAGGGAAAAGGAAATGTTAAACTCGGCGATTATACTTTATATAACACTGAGTATGCACCTGAATTACCAACCAATTTGTTGTCAGTTGCTAAAATGACCAAAGTATCTGGTAAATGTGTTATCTTCACACCTAATCATGTGTATAGGACTAAGTTATGGTGGAGCTCTTAAAGTTTGACCAAATTTTGCATCTAATATATTCTTGATAATCTGTAGTTTATTTAGATCACTTTATGAGTATTAAAATGAAGGATAGAATGCACATTTATATTTCTTTTCACTTTACGCATATACATGCAGTACACTGAATACAGAATTACAAGGTTGTTTGTTTTGGTATCGGCTTTATATATAATTCTCTAAATAAAATTTTTTACATTATGCCTAGCTCTGAACAATTCGTTCCACTGAACTCCAAAATTTTCAGAAAATCATTCCGCGGGGACTAAAATTTGGAAATATGTAAGGTCTAATTGTATATATGTTAACGACAAATATTGGGCAGTTTATTTATAGTCTAGGTTTAAAGAAAAAGAAATAGTAACTACAAGACTTCTTTATTATAAGTTTCACTTATTGGTAAAGGATTGTTTAACAGTTGTTTTAATGATAAAAATTTGTATCTCGTCAATGCAAAGTTCCAGGTTAACTAGCTTTATTGTATTAAAGATTGCCAATTCTGCTGCTGCTATTGTTTCATTTAAACTCTGACGTGAATCATTGTAAACCTTTTTAAGTTGACCGCAGTGACATTAATACCAAGAAGACAATTCAAAAATGAAAGAAGAATATAATGTTGTTTAAGTTTAAGATGCATATCTAATTC
This sequence comes from Arxiozyma bovina, assembly GCA_023309525.1. Lineage (NCBI taxonomy): Eukaryota > Fungi > Ascomycota > Saccharomycetes > Saccharomycetales > Saccharomycetaceae > Arxiozyma > Arxiozyma bovina. The sequence continues at coordinate 91,104 of JAKZLQ010000168.1, read as the reverse complement.
CCTAATATACGCCTCATCTTTTTGTTGTTTCTTACACAATAGATGTGTTTCTTTTTTTTTTTTTTTTACATTCAAAACCATACCGTAACATAGCATCTTTCTGTTTCATTTTTATGCTGGAACAACTTGTAATATCTCAATAACGTTTACAAATTACCAAATATATTAGTGTTTTAAAGTAAAACTCATTCATATGTGCATCTGAACTGCTTTTGTTATTTAGAAAAAATAAATTGTTCCTTATTAGTTATGTTTATTTTGACTTTAAAGTTATTTATTGTCTCATATCAAATTTTTGGACTCACAAGCGATCAAAATTCCCTAAGGTTTATTAGATTGAAAAGAATTTCTAAGAGCACTTGTCATTTTTGGTGTAATAAATTAGTATGATCATATTTGATGATTTTGGTAATTAATATAACAAAAAGTAAATACAGGGTAAAGTCTATTATCGATTTACTTATGTAAGTACTAGATAATATATATATATGATAAAGAGTACAACAAGTTCAAAACATTTCAAAGAAAAATATTTTAAGTTATTCCAAATAAAACATAATAAAGTCTTTTTAGATGTTGAAAAGTATTTAAGTAGGGGTAAAAATAATGTATTTAAAAGGAATATGTCATTATCTATACAGTGATATTGTACAAACAATGGTGAAGAAGCTTTATTTACTCTTTTATGTGCAAACAAAATTTTCTTCAGAAAAATTTATTTTATTTTTTTTTCAAGCTGATTAATTATGTCTGGGTGACCTAAAACATGATATCATTTATACATACCAATAAGTTATTTCAAATTGACAGACAACAATACTCAAACTATTGACAACTAACAATTCCAACTTCCAGTTGTTGCCAACTGTGATACTTTTCAGGTTATGAGTCCTGGGACCTTTACTGAGTGGTCTGAACAATTTGATAGTGTGATTCAATTATATTATCCTGTTTTAGATGCTTATCTAATTGACAAAAATGATTCTGTATTTGGTAAGGATTTGAATGTTCTACAAAACATGTTGGGATATTACCTCCACTCAAGGGTGTTTTTATTTCAGCAAAGTGTTTCTTCAGAGAAAATTTTCCTTTAAATTTAGAAAATATTCAGTTTAATAAACTTTTTTCTGATAAGTATAACGTGAATGTAAATTAATATATAATATTTATATAATTTATTATATATTGGAAGAGGGACAAACTTTGTACGATATAATTGGCACACTAGCGTTTACTATCCAAAGTATGAGCCAAATCACTGACCTCAGAAAAGAACTTATCTCAACACACATTATTCCTCTAGATTTGTTCATCTATTACAAGATTCTTCCAATTATGATATTTAGAGAATGGAGTCCAAAAATGTTATGCTCTCAACTTTTATCCCTCTTAGAGATTACTACGATTCACATACCAACGATATCACCGATTTAAACAAAAATCCTATTACCGATGAAAATGTTCTAACTCAAACGAGAGAAATATACAATTCAATCCTATTAGGTATGTTGAGATCTAGTGTTTCTGTTGAAATCAGAAAAAGCATTGGTAATCTCTTAACCAAGCCATTGCGTCAAAGACCTGACTATGCTAAGGATATTATTGCTGAAATTGTTGAGAAGTACGGCAAGCTAAATTTCAGAACAGCATACGAATTATTTGCAAACTATATTAACTTAAAACACTCTGAAGATGGTGATGTCATTACTAAAGTATGCAATGCCTTTATGGCCCTTGTTGAAAACCTTGATTTGCTTAAATGTGGTGTTCATTCTTAGAAAAGGGTAGTCCATATATGAAGAAAGAGTTGTTAAAAAGATATGACCTATGTACCTCTATTGATACAAAAGAATTTTATGATGCTTTCATAGCACCTAAAAAAGAAGAAAGTTTGGAAGCAGGTGCATATGTAGCCGGTAAGTTTAAGCAGAAAAATAATAAAAATTACAATCGCCGTAAATTCTGCAAGAAGTGTAAAAGATCGCATAAAGGAAAGGTCTGTGAAGATTCTGACGAAGAATATGAAGAACAAGTATTTTTTGCAGCTGAAGAAAGAAAGTCTGAATTAAAACCAACTGAACCAAGTGTCTTGATTGCGAAAAATTCAAAACTTAATGATATGGAAACTCCCTGGTATTTAGATAGTGGATGTACCACACATATTGGAAATAATATGAAAAACTTTACAGAATTGGAATTGGGCTGTGGAGTGAATATTTCTGGTATCTCTGATTCAGTCACTTCACAAGGAGAAGGTACCATAGAAGCACAAGGTTTTTCATTAAAAAATGCTTTATATGTTCCATCTGCTCCATGTAATCTTATTTCAATTTCAAAGATTACAGAAATGACAGGTTGTCAAATTGTCTTTAGTTCTGAGGGTGCTTATCTAAGTAAATTGAAACCCTCCATATTGAAAAATTCGAAAAAGATTGGTTCAGTAAAAAATGGGTTGTATGAATTTAAGATTGAAAACCCAAAAGAAAAATCATATTGGGTGTTGGAAAATCCACCAAATCTTGATTTTGAGGATCAGAAGATGGCCCTTGAAGAACAGACTACCTTAGGTACTGGTGAACATTGGCATGCTAGATTTGGCCATCCAGGTAAAATGGTATACCAGGTGCTTTCTAAGTCAACTTCATTACCAAAACTGAAGAGAACCAAATCCTCTTTATGCTCTACCTGTATTTTAACTAAAGGAAAAATAAGAAAGGGTCACACTTCAGATATTAAAGTTTCTGCACCTTTAGAATTAATTCAAGTTAATATTTGCGGTAGCTTTAGATATAAATATTATGTAGACTCTAAGAACTTTCTTGCTATAATCGATAAATTCTCTAATTATTATGATGTTGTTCCATTAACCACAAAGTCTCATGCGACTCGTGAATTAATGAATTGGATCCGTCGTGTTGAGAATCATTTTGAAAATCATGGCGGCTATAAAGTATCTCATGTTAGAACAGATAATGGTGGGGAATTTACTGGCAAAATTTTACATGAGTTCTTTGCTGCCAAAGGTATCACACATGAATTAACAGTTCCCTACTCCAGTAGTCAAAATGGTGCTGTAGAAAGAGCACATGGTGTTTTACAAACAAAGGTTAGATCTCTATTAATAGGAGGTCGTGTTCCTCCATATTTATGGTCCGAAGCTTTATTATGTGCAGCATATTTACATAACCGCCTACCTGTGCCTGGACGTAAAGGTAAAATACCATATATGTACTGGAACAATACCCCAAATGTCAAATTAAATTACACACACTTAAGAATTTTTGGATGTGCCGCTTACGTTACACTACCACCAGCTCTCAGAGAAGGTAAGTTACTACCAACGTCTATTTGTGGTGTTATGGTCGGGTATGAAACTAATCGAAAAGGTTATCGAATTTATTTACCACAATTGAAGAAAGTAATTACTGCTAAGGATATAGTGTTTGATGAAAATATATTTCCCTTAGCTAACTCTAAAGAGAGTCATGAAGCATATGATTTTGCTACTGACACATTGCAGGTGCCCCGATGTATCCGATTACAGATTATAAAATGTCACTAAACACAACAATAATCCATGAAAATCAAGATTTAAATCCATCGTGTATTCCAAGTCCATCTAAATCGTTCAATTACAGTGATTTTGTTCCAATACTCTGATCGAACCTTTCCTCTGTTTCACCACAGACTACTGTATCATCAGTAAACGAGCACTATATTTGCATTATGCTGGGCAACTACAGGGCAATTATTAATGGCTTGTTGCCGAGATCATTAGCAAATTCTACATTTACAAAACTAAAGATTGCAATTTCAAAGTTTGAAAATGAAAAACATTATGCAAAATTAGTTTTTAACTATGTTAAAACACAGTTTGGTAAATTTACTTTTAAGCAATTGGTTAGTGTTTACTAAAATTATGTTCAATTATACATCATTGATAGTGTTGCAATAGCCAACCAATGGAATAATGTTAAGAATTTGTTGGATAATTCCATGTATCCATTGTATTTATTATTCTCAAAATATCGAAAGGAGGTTCAAGGTAAAGCACTGGACGTTTTTGGTTTGCTAACCAGTCTAAATGAAGACTCCTTTCTTAATTTTATCATTGATTTATGCAAAGAATATACATCCAAGTCTGAGGTATTTAAAATTAAAATTATTCAAACTAAAAGGTCATTTTGTCCAATTTGTGAGGGCAATTATTGGAAACGTGACTGTCTAAACAGAAAATTTAAAAATAAAAATGGCAATGTAAGATATGTGGCCACCAGTGATGGAGCTGAATCGGATAATGAGATTCATCAAGACCATTTTGCAAATGTATGTATCAAAACAGACTGATTGAACGAGGGTTCAGAGTGTCTCCCTGCCACTTGTTTTAGGTAAAGAAAAAACAGAAAGGGATAATGATCATATGGTATCTGATTTAGACTCTTTTGTAAATATCTCATATAAAAGAAGATCTAATGTGAAAGGTATAGGTAGTATGATCCCCATGGAAGAAAAAAGTACGGAAACAAAACACAACTATACAACTAAAATTGCCTCATATGCTCTTAAAATGTTCTGCAATTTACTAACCGTTTCCTGTATAGTAAGCTACTTCTGGATATGCATTAATATTTACTCAGGGAGATATATATACAATTCAGTTAAAGGAGGAAACGTTGAGAAGTGCTTACAAAATTGGAACAAAGCACAAGCAATCACATAAGTTAATCCCTCGCCCCAAACCTAGTGTTTCTTGTGAATGAAAGATAGATATTGGTCCAAGTTACTCCCCCGTAAATAATTCAAACATGATGCATGCCACTCATCATAATAATTCAGAACTCTCTACTAAAGCTGATTTATGGTATGCTAGACTGGGGCACTGCAGAATTAATGCCCATAGTTCGTTGATTAAGACCTTAAGTTTACCATCACGCTCATGCAAGCCTATTGTTTAGTTGCGTCCAACATGCGCTACATTACAAACAATTATTAAAAAGGGGTCTATATCTGACTGTACCGTTATCGTATCACTCCAATTAATAGAAGTTGACCTGTGTGGCAGTTTTAGATATGAATATTACGCTGATTCTCAGTAGTGTTTGGCTATAATTGATACCTTTTCTCGTTTTTATTTTGCTATTCCTATAAAATCCAAAAATAAAACTGCTGCTGCATTAAGGAACAGAATACTTCAATAAGGGAACTATATCTCAGACCATGATACTCCTCACACGAAACTACTTAACTTTGAGTTATATCTTGACATATGTTATATAACATACAAGACAGTATATATTTACATATACAAGATAGTGACACTATACAATGAGATATAATAGAACTTTTATTTACTCTTCTTATATATGAAGAAAATTTTCAAGAAAAATGAAATTGTTCTTGAATACGATTATTGATGGAGTTCAAAAAAAAAAAACATGGATTTTTTTTGCGATGAAAAAAATCTTACTCTGAGACAGATATATCCAGGAGGTGGAAGCATTAGTATTTCAGGTATTCATCGTTCCATTTCCACATAGTTTACACACTATTAATAATTCATCAAGATGGTTTTTTAAATTTGTCATAGAATCCATCTGTTGGGAGTCATTAAGAAATGTATTTTGAACATCCTTATTCTCCAATAAAGTTGAACTTAAATAATTTATTTTTTTTTTTGATATCTTATATAATGAATCCATGCTTTCTTCCTCACTGGAATCTTCTTAACAACTATAATCACGTTCACCACTTTTATTGGATTCTAGATCATCTTTTGATAACTTTCCAACATCATCTAATTCTATATGATTACTAATTTCATTTGCAAAATTGGCACTCTCTTTAGAAATATTTGGTAAACCTACTACTGACTGTAAGGTATCTGAGAGTTGATTGTTGTCAATTAAGTCAATTTTTGTATAATTAAATTTCTTGTAAGTCAATAATGGAATAGCTGTTCTCCTTTCTGATAAATATGATATAAGGTTATGTTTTCAATACACATTTGAATGTATACAAAGAAGATATGGCCTGTATTTTTGTTGTTTGCAAGTGAAGATCCACACATCCAGATCTATCTTATTCTCTCCACTCATATATTTGAATGTTACTCATTACAATTGGACACAAGGTGTGTGTACTCTACATAAAATAATTTTTTTTCATGAATAGTCTGTCTAAGATGAAAATAATTTTTAAATTTTAGGAGTTTTCTTGAATATAGTATATAATTTGCTGATAGACATGTAAAGCTGATTTTTGCTTTTTAAAGTAACCCTGAATGAACACATACTGAATTAAAGTATCGTTATAGTTCATAATTTAATGTTTGCATATTTCCAATTAGTCATCTATATATTTCTGTTAGTCGCTTCATTGTATATTCATGAGATATATTACCAAACATTTTCTGATTCTCCTTCTAAACGCTCTACTCTTACCGGCTCCCAATCTTCATCTGCTAAACCTTGAAGACGATAATATTCCTCTTTTACATCCACTTTTCTCTGCTTCCTTCTTAATTTTAAGATATCTTCTTCATTAAATTCATGTATTCTTCGATCCTCCCTCTCATACTTAACAGCTGTAAAGCCGGCTAACCAATAAGAACCTATCACTATCATACCACAAAATGGCACACCAAAAAAGAGAAAAGGATTCTTTTTTAAAAGACGTTGGTATCTTCCAGCTAAAGATCTTTCAAAAGCTGCTTGCTGTCTTGCCGATCTAAATACTTTATTACCGAATCCCATTCTATCCTGCTAAAGGAGAAACCCCACAAAAAATAAAGGTTAAGTAGTTTACTCAATAATATTTTTTTTAATGAAACTTTCCTTGCAAATATGGCAATAAGAAGTTTATTGAAAGGTACTCCAGACACAAACATTCATTAACTTAGAATATTGGGTAGGAACAAGAAAGGAGTTTATATGGAATCCCTTTCCCTGTTTTTTTTTTTTTCCCCTCCCTTTAAGTTATTTTTTTTTTTTTGGGATTGTGGCTCTGTTTTTCGTATTACATTTTGATCATTTGAAGTTTAATGCGATCGAAGGTATGTGTACTCATCATTGATGGATATACTCACTATAAACAGGTGTTCTTCAATGTATAAGAAACAAATTGCTGTCTGTGGTAAAAAAAAAAAAAAATTCATTGAAAACCCTTTCACTAAACATTCCATGTAATCATGTAATAAATAATTTTACATAGATGCAATCAAGGAACAAGTATACAAAAATACGTCTATATAAATTTGGAATTGTAAGGGTATCACTGTTTATCATAGCCAATCTGTATTATTAATTCAATCTGACTCTCAATCATTGGAAACAGTTTCTCTACAATAGTCTCTATCGCCTTGTTCTTTCTAAATAGACTATATGATGCTGGTCACAGTTAACATAAATATTGTTGTTGTAAGGTACAAGTATAATCAACAGTAGATTGAGCGATGACTTGTTGAATGATAGATCAAGAACTTTCTGTAGACATAGGGGAATGGTTTATTGGAGTATTAGCTTGCATCTATTTTTTACTAACTTATTTTTCTTATTCTCAATATATACATAATACATAGTTATATACTGCATTAATATTTCTTATATCTTCTTTCACTTTTACATAAAACTCTACTCTCCTCCTCCACCACCCTATTATATATATATCCCATGGTATGAAAGTATATACAAGATCTTAATATATGGATTTTTCTATTTTTAGAGATAGGGCTTAGGGCATTCTCTTCTAGACTTTTGGTCAACGAATATAAATTCATATTTACAATTACATGTATGTACTAACTAGATCTTTGGCATGCTCCTTTACAAATCTTCAAATGCTAAAAAGAATCTTCAAGAATATTTGAAGGGAATATGGTTTGAAAACCTCAACGAGTCTCTTGGTCTTTTTTTTTTCTTCTTCTTTGTAGCAGTAATTTCAGAAGACAAGCTGAAAAAAAAGTGAAATAATACTTATGTGACAAAAAAAAAAAAATAGCAAACGATAGTTCGCAGATAAAAGAATAACATAAAGTACAAATAAAAAAAATAAGAGTATGATAAGAGTTTCTTTAGTCAAGGGTAGCTCTTTCCACATTTCTAATTCAGTAGTCACTTTTGTTTCTAACAGACAAGTTGAACAATTTTAGGCGGATCATATCGAGAGTATATCCTGACCAATCAATCGTCATACAAGAATATTCTGAGTTGATTAAAATAATGATTTCTTTAAGAAGATACATGAGGCTTCCAAGAGAGCTTAGACCGTCAGATTTGTTTAGGCAGGATTCGTTGTCACCTAGTAAAATTTCCATACAAATTGTTCTATTACAAATATTCTATTATCTGACTGCTAGTTTTCTTTTCTATGGATGGGCAAAATTGATCGGGCATAACGTTGAAATGAAAGATTGGTTATTTTCTTCTAAATATATTGATTTTACAAACGGGTATGGACTATCTCTATCGCTCTTGTGGCTCATCGATTCACTGATCTGTGTTATATTTCTAACTGTAATAGTAGGAAGAAGCAAATTGGCGTGGGATTTTGGAATAACCGTTCATGCAATTAATTTTATTGTAGTTTGTATTTACACAAGCTCTTTACCATCATTTTCATGGGTAATATTACAAATATTTTCATCGTTAATATTAATCTTCCTCGGTACATGGACTTCTAGATGGAGAGAGTTAAAAGATACGTTTTTTGAAGGAATGATTGAGGTTAGTGACATGTCCACAGGTTTAGGGGATATAAATACATCTAAAAATGGTAGCCCGATTGAACTAAAGGATTTAGAAAGCCAAACCTAAAATTAATATCCATATGTTCAAGTAATGTTTGAATACAGAAAAAATTACAAGAGATAATGTTAAGCATAAGATGGGATTTAAAAGTTTATATAACCCGATCGAAGTATAGTGTGAGAAAATGGACTGTATAAAGATATATTTTGTTCATTATACCCCCCCCCCTCCTTCCTGCCTCTAGTACCCTTGGAAGAAAAAAAAAGATCTAAGATCAACTGGAATACCATCTATATCTTATCAATTAATAGAAAGAAATAACTAAAATATGCTTACTTATTATCCTTTGTATAACATATGTATATATACACTCCGAAGAATATTTCCTTTCGGGTGGATAATATGTAGGACTTTGGTATATCCTTCGTAGCATTCCAAAGTCTGTTTCTTTGTTCAATACATATCCATACTATTTTTTCCTTAACTTATAATCAGCCAGGACCTGGTCAAGTAAATCAAAAATTGTACTGGAGGAATCACTACGATCATTTGCATCGCAGAAATCCAAACCATCTTGCATCCGTTGACGTAATTGTAACAAAGCTACCGTAGATTCGATCCTTGTAACCATGTGGTCAAAGAACGACAATAATTGTTTGTCGGTCACGGATTTAACAATAGCTGTTCTAGCTTCGGAATTCAAGTAATTATGAGTTACTTTGATATTTTCAGATTCCAACGTGCTACCAGAGAGAGCAGATAATATGGTTTCTAATCTATTAGATATTGTTCTCAAATTAAATAATAAATCTTCATCAATTGTTTTGGACTTTGTATCCTTTTGAGAAAATTCATGTCTACTCGCTAAAATTTTTGGATAAACTATCGTTATAAATTCCTTTGTTTCTAAACCCTTTAACTTCTGTTCCCCATAATCAAAGAAAATCCATCCAGTAGTCTCTAACATGGCTATTTCTCTCTCTAAAACTTCACCAACAATTTCTTCACCGTACACTTCCTTCAAAGATTTTCCTTCTTCAGTAACCATTTTATGATATTTCATCACCTTGTTAAATTCCGACATAAAGTCATTACTTAAGGTAATTTGACCGCCGTCAGCAACACTTGATACTCTAGACGCTTTATTTACAACAGGACCGAGATAATCCATTCTTTGGGTAACTAGATCTAACTCTGTTACAGGGTGGCCCCAATGCATACCCATACGAACTGATAGACCCTGATAAATTTTAACTCCATTGGAATCTGTAACTAGACAACCATCTTGAATAGATGTGATTTCTTCAGGCCATTGAACATCTAATAATTTTAATTGAACATTTAAACACCATCCCATAGCACTTGTTGGTGTTGGGAATGTCACCATAAACGCATCACCTTCTGTTTTGACTTCATAACCACCAAATATACGCAACTGACGTCTCATCAGATCATTATGTGTTTTAATTGCAGTCCTCATTGCATTAGGGAACATCTCCCATAGAAAAGTTGAGTTTTTGATATCTGTGAACACAACCGCTAGGTTACCAGTTGGTGGGGTAATTTCCGGTTGTAACCTTCTCAAGGCAGTATCTTCGAATGTACTTCTTCTTGTTAACAAAGCACTTTTATTCAAAGTGAATTGATTATCTTGCTCAGAGCTAGTATGTAATGAAAGGCAGATAATTGTAATATTTTCTGCACATCCATAGGCAATTGCATGATCCTTCATTACCTCAGCGGCAATCATTGGTTGAGTGCTATGTTCTCTTGCAATATCACATGCCATCTCAATATCCAAGTACTCCCATAGCTTATGTGTAGCAATTATTATCATATCATCTGTTGGTGATAGTGTCACTACCGAGACATCAGCTGAGGCATGAATATGAGGTAGTAAATCGAAAAAACCTACTGCTCTAGAAACATCTGCAACACCATCTAATTTCCCATTATTGACATACCCTCCAGATATTCTGATTCTCTCATACTCTTCTCTTTTTGTGGGTAAATGTTGGGTAGTTAAAGTTTGGAAATCACCGTTATTCTTGCATAAAATAGCTATACAATCACCCAGATTGGCTGTAAAAATTTTATCTTTCTTAATGTAAACAACCGTGGAGCAAGAACCACTTAATAGATCTGCAGAAGTTAAATTTTCAATATCACCACCATTATCTACAGAATTCAACATAGTATTGATTTCTTTATTTAATTGTAGAAAACTAAAACGTAATGCCTTTTTGATATCCTCATCATTACTATCCCCATACTTTTCCAGCTGTCGAATTAATATTTTATCGTATATATCTCTTACAATCCTTGAAACATTATTCCCATAATCTGAACTCTGGTTTTTGCCGTCGTGAAGACATATCAAACATTCATCATCATGACCTCTGAACCTCTCAAACGTAACATCTCTTGTAGACACATGATCTTTTTGTCCAAGACTATCTGCAACCCCATAACGCATACCATTAATAATAGATGCAGTTGTTCTTAAACGGAAGTTACTATTTTCATCTGGAACTTTGCTAGTGTTTAGCGTAACATCCATCAAACCTAAAACTTTTAGGTTTGGTAAAATAGTCAAATTGGAATAGTCAGCACCACTATCATGATCTGTTGATGATTTAATTTCAAACTTTCTATTGGCCGAAAAATTCAAGTATTTAAGTTCCTTGTTTTCTCTCCAATTCCAATCATATTGACAGTTGGAAATATTATATTTCAATTGATTGGAACCTAAATCAAAAGTGGTTAATTGAGATAGTTGAGATAGTTCTGCTGGTAGGGTTAGTAACTGGTTACCATTCAACATCAATACTTTCAACTCCTTCCAATTTAAAACACATTCACTCGGAATAGTACTAATTTTATTACCTGATAGATACAATTCTGTTAAATTTTTTAAGTCTAATGCTGAAATATCAGCAAAGTTGTTATAAGACAAATTCAGTAATTTCAAATTGACAAAACTATTGAAGAATGGTAACATCTTGTCTGTAAATTGATTGTCAGCTGCAACAAGAAATAACAGACTACTTAATAATTTATTAGATCCGGTAGGGTTTGTAAACATTGTGCTGTCCATCGAAACCATACTACCAAAGGCATTAGATGAAATGTTTAGATACGTCAATTCGATCTCCTCAATACCTTCAAAAAATTCACGGATGTTATTATAGTGTAAATCCAATGATCGTAAAGATTTTAATTGCGCAAATTCTGCGGGCAATGATTCTAATTTGTTTCTTGCTACAGACAAGTAAATTAATTTGTTCAATAAACCTATTTCTTTTGGTAAGCTACTTAAATTGTTTTTACTTAGCTCCAATTTTTCCAATCGAGATAGTTCAGTAAATAACTCACCTGGAATGCTAGATAATTGTGCCTTGCTTAAAATCAAGCTTGTCATATTTAATGGATAGAAACCTTTGAATGAAATAGAGGTGATAGGGTTTTCTTGTAATTCCAAGGTTCTCAGTTTGGGTAATTTATCCTCAAAATTGGATATTCTATTTTCTGTCAAGAATAAATTTTGTAAATTAGGTGCAACTGTTTTTACGCTTGTTATCCTATTATAACGTACATTCAAAGTTCTTAGGTTTTTCATTTGGGATAATGATTGAATATCTGTTAATTTATTATGTGATAAATTGATTTTGGCCAATTTAGTCAATTGATTGATACTCTGTGGAATATTGTATATTTTATTATATGACAGATCGATTTGTAAAAGGTTAGTACACTCATTGATAACGTCTGGGTAGAAAATAAACTTATTTGATGATAAATCTAATAGTTGAAGATTTTTTAGTTGTCCAAATGAATGTGGTAACCGTTCTAATTCATTACATTGTAGATTTAAAATTGTTAAATTTCCCAGTTTTGAAACTGCTCTGGGAACTTTTTTTATGAAATTTCTTTGTAATTCTAGAGATACTAATTTATATGCTTCCGTTAGGTTTACTGGAAATCGAGATGCCCTTACATTGACCATTCTTAAACTCATCAGTTTAATAGAGCTTTCAATAAATTCAAGTGGAAGAAAAATATTTGCATTATTTGACACATCCAAACTCTCGATTTCTGAAGTGTGTTGATAAAAAATAATAGGTGGGGTAGTTAAATTCATGTTTCTTAAATCGACATGAACAAAATCACTTCTTAGTAATCTTTGTTCTTGTTCAGGAGTGAAGTGAGATGGCTGTACTGGATGGAAAAGAAACTTAAAAACAAAACTTAAATCTTCAATACCAATAATATGTAAAGGATCAGATTTTTTGTAGCCATTCAATAACAATAGTTTTCTTTCAATAATGATTGGTTTTGAAGTAGGTCGAAGTATCTTTGACAGTTTACCAACTTTCAAAGATATCTGGTAGTTACTTTTGAGTGGAATGTTGAATTTCTTCTTAAGTGTCGGAATCATATCTTCCACAGTAGTCCCAGGTGTGCATGATAGAGTTGTAAATGTATCATCGACATTAAAAATACGGATAGCATAGTGTTTATTAAAATCTAAGTCACTTGAATCTTTATAATAATACTCTAAATCACGCTCTACACGGTCACTTCTATCATCTTCTAAGGTAGCAAGTGTTAGAGGATTATCTGTATAATTCGTTGAAGCAGCTTGTTGAGGTATTGGTGCTAATGGGTCAATTGAAGTTCTACCTTCATTGGTAGGGGAAATCCCTGGCAATGTTGTCATTAAGTTTTTATTATTTGTTGATAAATTCTGTGATGGTTTTGTGATGTTATGTATTTTTTCAGTATTAATGCCATTGGAATTTATGGTTTTATTTTGATCAACATTATTATCATGTATTGCATGCGATGAAGGCATGAAATCACATAATGAAGAATCAGAATCAGTTAAAAAATCAGATTCGGTGTCCAGGGAGGATGATGTTGAACTTGTCGGACTTAATGATATAGAAGATATTCTGGATAATGGATCTGTCATTGACGGGACACGTTCATTTTTTTCCTGTTGTAATTGTAATTTCCTCCTTTCTTTCCGTAGCTGTCTCTTCAGTTTTTTTCTTGTTTTAATTCTGTCTCTATTAACAGCAGGATCTACATCCCAACTTTCTGGAGCGATCCATTTATTCTCATTATTTAATGTTGTGTTGCTTACACCTCTTGATAAACTAGTTAGGTTATTTCCAAAAAAGTTTCTATTATCACTTTTTACACCAGTTACTGAACCATTCATAACTGAAAGTGACCATGAAGAAAAATCTCCAACGGAAAAAGACTTTTTAGGACCAAAGCTATTTATAGAATTGTGTACATCGTTAGACAAAGTTGCATTTGTAACTCGACGATCTCGTAGATCATTGTTATGCGGTAATTGTTGTTCTGTTCCAATAGAGGAAGTTTTTAACATAGAATCTACATTCTGTGATTGTGATACATTTGAAATTTTATCATTATCACCAACATTAACAACTGACATTTTATTGAATTTAAGTGTTTTTGGAGACACACTTGAAACAGTTGGAGTTATTAGAGGGTCTGTTACCTTCTGACTTAAAGCTGGAACAATCTTGTTTTCATCAGTTATTAGAATCTGGTTTCCATTATTGATCGTCATCTTATGTTGGTCACTGTTAGAAGAAGGTAATGCTGTTTTAGTAATATCTGTCAAGTCGTCTAAATTTGTATCTAATGGGAGTAAACCAGGGATATTGGGAGTAGTATCAGTACTAGTTATTGCTGAGAGTTTTCTTCCAGATGATGAGCCTGATTCATTAGTCAAAACAGAAGTTTTGCTCTGCTTCCTCAACGATGCGGCACTTACACTTGCTACAGAAGGTCTTCGAACTGACAATGAAGACGACATATTCTTGATAGGTATGGATTCTTTATCCTTTATTTTTTTTTCTCCTTTGTGGAACTTTGACTGTTATTGTTATTGGTGTTGTTTATATCCTTACTTTTTGTCCTATTTGACGAATAAGAAGTGGATGAAGAGGCGTTTCCTGATAGTCTTTTCAGAATAGAACCTGCAAAGGAAGTCTTCCTAGAAGGAATATGCATAATGTTGGAATAATGATGAGATGAAGAGGATGATGAGTTCATAGAAATAGAAGAAGGTAAATTCTTTGACATAGAATGTCCTTGAGATGATATACTATTTCGATTTTGTGATCGTTGATTCGAGGTTTTCACTGTGGTATAATTTGACGTGGATTGTGTAAGACTATTTATGAAATCTAGATTATTAAGAATAGAGTTATCATCATTATCTGTATTAAGTGATAAACTACTTAGTGTCTTTTTCAAAATATTTTGAGGGGTCCTTTTCGTTTTTTTTGTCTTTGAAGAGGAACTACCGGTTGGCATAATTTTATCATTTAATATATTTAAAGGATTTGAATTTAAAATATTCTCTTTTTTTTCCCCTCCATTCTCGTAAGAGACTACAGATGCATTTTTAATGGGTCCTGAGCTTCCCTCGTTTAATAAACTTTGGGTGTTCCTTCCTTTTCTGTTTTCAGTTAAAACACTTTCTTTAGAGATTGAGCTTATTAAGAAATCTGTATATCTTGGTTTAATAGAAGACATGTTGGTATCAGAAGAATTATAGATTATTGAGTCCGCTAGATATTGTGGTTTAAAAGTTGGCTTTTCATTGTGTATGGACTTATCAAAATTGGAAGTAGTTCTTGTAGTTTGGTTACTTTTGGAGGAATATATCGAATCAGACGGCATTGTTGAACAATTACACAATAAGTAATCTTAATAAAAAAACAGATGAAACAAAATCAAAAAAAACATGAAAGTGCCACTACTTAAATATGCAATTTCTCTTTTAGATCAGATTTTTGCTATATGTATGTATTTATATGATGTATATTGACTGAGCTAGTTTTTTGAAAATTGGTTTTAAACTAAATATTCAATGTATATGCTTGTCTTTACTTTATCCCAGTACTTAAATAATGTTGCAAAGTATGTGTAGGAGTATATATATTTGTTTAATTGACCTTTTTTATTATATCAAACAACGGATTGTTGTCTCTGCCCCCCTTTCTTTAATCCTTTAAGTTTCATTTAAGATTTTTTTTTTTTTTACATATTTGTTGCGCCTTCAAAAAGAAAAAAAAGTTTCTTTTATTTATTTTTTGTTCTAAAAAGTTTTATCTAGAGTAGGGTATTCATGAAAAATGACGAAAATTCGAACGAAAAACTCAGATAAAAATAAGGTCAAACAATATTTTTCTGTTGCCACGGCAATACTGTTTTTTTTTTTTTTTTTTTTTTTTTTTTTAATTTTGTATTGATCAAAAAGTTTTGCGATGAGTTTTCTTGAACATTAAGCAAGAAGAGGAAAAACAAACAGAAAAATTTTACCTATATATAATATACAGTTCCATTGAACTGGCTAGACAGATGAGATTACATATATTTTAATACCTGTTTGCATTCGTATTTTCTACTAGTACAAACTTTTCTTATATTTAATATGTAGACACAGTTTTGTATGTATAGAAATAAAAAAAAAAGACGCTAATTTGGAAAATGACTGATTGTGAAATTTCAAACAAATTTGAAGGAAATATTGATCTAGGTATCATTGGTGGGACTGGTCTTTATCATTTAGATTGTTTAAGACCTATTGCTAGATTAGATCCTATAGATACTCCATGGGGGGTCACATCATCCCCAATCACTATAGCCAAATATATTTTAAAAGAAGATGATGATATGCAATTCTGATTCTGAGCATATCGAAAGAGATTTCTATGTTGCCTTTTTATCTCGTCATGGTTTGAATCATGAATACCCACCAAGTAGAGTTCCATTCAGAGCCAACATGGCAGCATTAAAACATTTGAATTGTAAAGCCGTTATATCCTTCAGTGCTGTTGGTTCATTAAGAGAAGAAATCAAACCAAGAGATTTTGTCTTGCCACAACAAATCATTGATCGCACCAAAGGTATCCGTGAATCTTCATATTTTAATGACGTTGGGCTTGTTGGACATGTGGGTTTTGGTGATCCATTTTCTTCTAATATTGCAAATTTTATCAATGATTTAGTCAAAGAATCATTTGATGTAAATCCAATTTTAGTTAATGAGGATACAAATGAACCATGTAATTTACACTTCGATCGTGATATGACAGTTGTTTGTATGGAAGGTCCACAATTTTCAACAAGAGCCGAATCCAAGATGTACAGAATGCTTGGTGGTGATGTCATTAATATGAGTGTACTTCCAGAGGCTAAGTTGGCACGTGAATGTGAACTACCATATCAAATGATTTGTATGTCAACAGATTACGATGCATGGATGGATCATGAAGAACCTGTATCTGTTGAATCAGTCATTGGTCATTTAAATAATAACGGTAGAAATGCAAATAGATTAGCCACCAAGATAATTGAAAAAATGGCCAAATTGAATCCTAAATTTTTAAATAATGGTGATGGTTTGGCTGGATCAATTAAAATGTCCATTTCAACTAAACCGGATGCAATGTCAAAGCAGACTCTTGAAAAATTAAGATTCCTATTCCCAGATTATTGGTAGGTTAATATATATATATATATATATATGTATGTATGTATGTATGTATGTATGAGTATATATAAATAAAGTAGATATATCTGTTGTATATTATAATTCAAAAAGTATTGTTATTCGTTGGTTTGTTCGTTTTTGTTCCAATCCTTTCCTCCTCTATAATTTTTTTGATTGGACTTGGAGAATCCATTAAATATGCATATTTATTACTTGGAATATAACTAATTTTTTGACTATTTAACACCGTTGGAGCTTCTACTGTAGTAAATCTATTAGTAGTAGTGGTAGTAGCAGCATTAAGTTCACTATTAATATCGTTTTTTAAATGATTATTAAATGCAGATTGAACAGATTTATTATCTTGTTGAGATTGTAGTTGGATATCTTTTTTCAATGGAGTGTTTAAAGATTTAAATATATATGGTGTTTTTGGAAAGGGATTATTTTCATGGGTCTCTGAATCTTCAGTCATTGTGTTAATCTTAGTATTTTCATGAGTAGATAATAATTGGTTATCTAATTGAACTTTGTATGGTTTGTTCATTAGGGAATCATCGTTATTTTTATGATTATAATGGGTTTTATCCTTATTTAAACCTAATAAATCTTTTTGTCTGTCAGAAAGTTTATATGACTTATTATTAGAGTTATTAGAAATATTACTATTATTATTACTACTATTATTACTATTACTATTACTATTATTATTATTATTATATCTGCTAGTTTTTGAATATGATAATAATTTTATTAGTGAAACCATAACATTGAAGGATATAATTAAGTTAATTAAATATTTGATAGTATCGATATTATTAAATAAAATTTGAAACAGTTTGAAGAATTCAATTAAATAAAAATGCCAACTATCCAAATTATTATTATTATTATTATTATAATTATTATAATTATGCTTATTATTATTATTATTACTGAGTTGGGAGAAGAGCAAGTTATTAGTGATATTATTATTAAAAATATGATAAATCAATTTAAAGATTTTAATAAATAAAGTTATTATAAACAATGAAACAATGTTAATTATTAACTTATGAAATTCAAATTCTTTATTAATCGACTTACTAATGAATTTGTTTAAGATTGGATTTTCAATAAAAACCGATGAAGTTTGGCCATTATGAGAATTATGATAACTGTTTTCATTATCTTTAAACTTATTGTGATGATGGTTATTATTATTATTGTTGTTGTTATTATTATTATTATTAATGGAATATGAATTTGCTAAGACATTTAATTGTTTATCAAAAATATTTTGATTTGAATAAAATTTTTGTGGGGTTTCTTTAATAATTTTAGATCTAATTAAATCTTTTTCAACCAGAGTCAGTTGTTTCACTGGAGAACCACAAATTGTAAAATTATTTATGGAATCCATACTGAATTAATTCAATTTCACTTTTAATCGATGGATACTGTTTTGGTATTTTAGAGAAAAAGAGATAGGGAAGAGGATTACCACTGGACCTAGTAATATAAGAACAACGGCAATAGTAACAGACCTTATTCATACTACCACGAAACTATTATCACTTCCATTCGTTATATTCCTGTATAATTAAATTAAACATTGTAAGACATATAATAGATTTTACAGGTAACCAAATGATAAATTTTCCAAAATCAACGAGAGACAATCGCAATCAAATCGAATTGAAATGAAATGAAAAAAAAAATAAAAAAAATAAATTGTAGTATCATTACGTACGGACTTCATTCAGATCTATCATTCCTTACGAATATCCAGTTATCGTTTCTTTTTACTTTTTTTTCTTCTTCTCTCTCTCTCTCTTTTTGTTGTAAATTGAGTGAGTGATAATCAATCGATAATTGTAGTGTAAGAGAGACATGATATAATTTGATAAATATACAGCAGCGAGTCCACTGATATGTTTGTTGTCATTAGAGAGACTAAAGTTAGATTATTATTAGAGAGATTAACTAAAAGTAGGTTAGAAGGTTAGCAATAGTTCTGAGCACACACACTTTTTTTTTTTTTGTTATTGGCTACAGCAGGAAGTCTTCTTCTTCTTCTGTGTTCCTATCTGTGTTTGATTTACTAATACTGTTTCTATTAGCCTATAGAAGATAAAAGAAGCATTATTTACTGGTTTATTTTATCTGTTAATATTCGGAACCATCAAAGAACAAGGAATAAATAATTAATATCAATTGATACTGAGAGGTGTGAGAAGACTGTCAAAAAAAAAAAAAGAAAGAAAGAAAGAAAGAAAGAAAGCTAATAGAAATAAGAATTAGGAGCCAAAGAAAGGTAATTAAACTTTCAGCCCATATTAATTCGCTTACTTCTTCCTCTTTGCCTTTAACAATTGATATTTTATTTTATTTTATTTTATTTTATTTTATTTTATTTTATTTTATTTCATTTTACTTTACTTTATTTCCTTTCGTTTATCGTTCTTTCCTTTATTTTAGTTTAATATAAATGAGTTTAATCTCATCTATTTTGTGTTGTACTAGTGATATAACATCTGATAATATTGATAACAACACTAGTGGTAATAACAGAAACAATAGTAGAAATAGAAACAGTCATATAAGGACTGACAATAAAGATTATCCAAAAAAGTTGAATACATACAAGAATACAAATAATAATATATCAACTCAAAATAAACAAATGCTATCTAAAACAGATAAGAATAGAAATAATAAAAATATAGATAAACCTATAATAAGTGATAAAGAACAACAATCTGTTAAGAAGAATACTGACAGTAAGACTAAGTTTACAAAAGGGGAAAGTACTAACAATGAGGTTATTCTAATGAGCCCAGGCTATGCTGATGAAGAAAAAGATTATGAAGATTCAGATGATATGGATATTGATGATGAGGTTGTTCTTATTGGTGATGGTGGTAATGATGTTTATAAAGCAAAACTAAACTCAAAAGAAAATCAAAACGATAACAATAACGATGATGATGATGATAATAATGAATATCTAAAGAATAAAGAAAAACACACCATAAATGTTTACACGAACGAAACTGATAGAAGCACTGGAAGTTCAGACTATGGATATATTCAACAACAGCAGCAACAATTACAACAAGAAAATTTGGAAAATGAATCACCTCAATTGACAACTGTGTCTTCAAATGAAAATGATATTCTATCTTCTAACATTTTATCTCCTTCCCCTATTAGCAATAATACTTCAAATACTTTGAATACTAATAATGAAAATAATAATAATAATAATAATAATAATAATAATAATAATAATATTCATGAAAATAATACCAACGGTGAACCTATAATATCTACGACATTAACTATATCTGATACAAATACCACTACAAATTCGCCAAGTCCAATCTCTAGTATTGATCAAAATGATACTTCAGTGAATAGCAATAATAGTAATGATGATATAGATTATGATATGATACATCCATTTGATGAAAATGAAGAATTTGTAGATTTAACAATATTGCAACCAGATCAATATCACGCACCTGGGTTTAATACCCTATTATCTCCAAAAGATCAAATTTTTAAAAATAAAAAACTGTTAGTGTTAGACTTAGATGAAACATTGGTTCATTCATCGTTCAAGTATCTAAGATCTGCAGATTTTGTTTTACCTGTAGATATAGATGATCAAATACATAATGTTTATGTTATAAAAAGGCCCGGTGTTGATGAATTTTTGAAAAAAGTTGGCGAATTGTTTGAAGTTGTAGTATTTACGGCAAGTGTTAATAGATATGGTGATCCATTGTTAGATATACTTGATAAGCATAAATCCATACATCATAGATTGTTTAGAGAAGCTTGTTACAATTATGAAGGGAATTATATCAAAAATTTATCACAATTGGGTAGGCCACTTTCCGACATTATAATATTGGATAACTCTCCTGCATCATATATATTCCATCCACAACATGCTATACCTATATCATCATGGTTTTCTGATACTCATGATAACGAGCTGCTGGACATAATACCTTTATTGGAGGATTTAGCTAAACAAAATATCCTTGATGTTGGGAAAGTTTTAGACGTCTCTATTTAGTAGTTATTGCCCTTTTAGTTTATTTTTTCCTTTTTCCCCTGCACTGTTGTTCTATTTATTATTCAATAAATATAAATTGATGATAAATAACCTTATTAATAATGGCCTTTTTTTTTACAGAAGAAAAAAACAGACAAAAAAAAACAGATTTTGTAATTATATCCTTTTCATGTTGTTCTTTTGCTTTCCCAATCTGTTTAAAGTTGTTAATAACTTGTTTCTATTTATTTTATTTACGCAATGCAATGGCTACTTTTATTCATTCACATAACTCTATTTTTTTTTCATGTTTTTGTAATTCCGATATTGTCCTAAAAACAAGTTAGATAGACATTTATAATAATATATACTCATATATAGAGTTGAACTTATAGGCTGCGTCATTTTGTCCATGACACTTTCCCGGTTTAAAGAATTATTAAACATTGACTATATGAAAAAAAATAAAGATTTATATCTTTTATATAATGCAAATATTCATTTTACAGTTACAAAATGAGAATACGAATGGTATTTACTAACGTAGTATGATAGGGGGGATTAATAGAAAAAAATAATTTATACATTACTTTTTTTTTCTAAATATCATCATTATCATCTTTACTTTTTGTATGCCTTTTATCATCATATTTAAAAACAGTACCAACAATTTGCTTTCTCCTCTCTGGAACAAATTCCTTATCCTTCCTGGTACGTCTTTCATTCATTTCTCTTCTCTTGATAGAATTCAATTCAATACTCTTAATCTCTTGCGCTTTCTTAATAACCTTTGGAACGTGTCTATGTCTAGATATTCTTCTGATTTCCGGCATAAACTTATATCTCTCCTTTAATTTAGCATCATATTCCAATTTAGTTCTTTCCTTTGTAGTCTTGACATTAGATCTCTCCCAGGCCTGACTTCTCCATAATCTAACGTTACCATCATCAGACCCACTAACAATATATTTAGAATCCATGGAAAATTTGACTTGGAACACATGTTGCATTCTCCTTGTGTGATAGATTTCTCTTGAATGACCTTGATTAGTTTTAAATATTCTAATTGTTTTATCATAGGAACCGGTCACGATTTCGTCACCGGTTGGTGAGAAATCAACATCCATAACTGCACTGACATGATCTTTAAACACATTTAATGCACGAGACATATTTCTCATATCATAGTAATAGGCGTTATGATCTTCATTGGCTACAACAAAATTAAATGCTTCCATTGGATTCCAACATATTGCATTACTTCTCATTGTTTGAACAATCTTTTGAGTTGGTGAATTTGTTCTTATATCATATAGAACGATAGAGTTATCACTACCACTACTGGCAAATACATCAAGTTCATTTTGATTAAATTTGACTGATGTGATATTGTCTGCACCCCATGAAAGATTAGATAATGGTTTAGATCTTTGGGAATCCCAAAGTTGAATTTGTGCACCACCAGTCACAAAAGTAGAATTTAGTCTATGATGGTCAATACCTTGAAATGCATGGTCACCATAGAAAGTTTTTATTAGAGCACCTGAGCCATTCGTTGATGTTATCAATTCCTCATCAGATTTGATGTTACTAAAATCATCATTATCAATGGACCACAATTTAATAGTCTTATCGTCACCACATGATAACATGAAATTTTTGTTCTTTAAAGTTTTAATTTGTGGAGTTACACAAAGACCTGTAACCATACCATAATGGCCTTTAAATGAAACATATTCTTCATGAGTAGACATATTCCAATATTTGATAACCCCGTCACCGGATCCGGTAGCCAACTTATTCAAATTGTTATAATTTTTGGCAATAACATAAACACCATCCCTATGACCATATCCTAATTGACCGATGAATGGTTTGGCAAACATTCGTTCCAATTTGGTGGCATTAAGAGCCTTTGTATATTCACGAGCTCTTTCAAAAGGATGTAATTCGGGATTTAAATTACGAGGTAATTGAGATTCTTGGGTGCTCTTTACAGGTACATAATCATCTGAACTTCTCTTGATTGTTTTAATCTTCATATTAGCAGGATAAGTATAATTGGGTACACGTCTTGGGTCGTTCGCTTTTCTTTTAGCTGACCTTATTTTAAGACTAAGTCGAGTAACACAATGACGATGAGATGAGCTTTACATTCTTTAAATTTTATTGGAAAAAATTTTTAATCTCATTTTTCTTGAAAAAAACGAAGAAGACAAAAACAGAAAAAAAAAACTGTTACCATCGTAACATAAAAAAAAAGAAATGTCAGCTAAAGACTATTAGGGTTACTAAAACAATTCTATTTTTCAACAAATATTTTTGAAACGTTTTGGAGGGCTTATCATCAATGGGTTACAATTTTCTTATTTTTTTACAGAATTTGATAAGGTCTATTTTATTTCTCCAATTCTTTTAATTATACTACTATTACTGTTATCATATTTATCTGTAAAGAGAGGAGTAGTTAAACATATCTTTCCCTTGGTATTTGATAAATGCCTTTAATCATTGTTAATATTAAATGGTGAAGGAGTATGGTAAATTTAACAGGTAATTGTAATATTTTTAAAGTAAACCTTTTCGTCATTTTTTATATAGCTTTGTTATGAATATTATGTGTCATATATTTCTTCTTTTTGAAATAAATATTGATAATTAAAATTACCACAGAAAGTCTCTTAGTTTGTGATTTTATTAACTCCACCTTACTTAGCTTTATCTTCTTTTAGTGCTGTTCGTTTTACTATATTAGCGTTTAGTTCTAAGGAGGTTGATTTTTGTAATACTTATCACATAATAGATATGAATAATGTAAGTGTAGCACCAGTTTTCAGTAAGTACTATTTAATATTAAGTGTAGTTTAATCTAAATTTTGTTGATATTGGGGACATGAAATATAACCCACTTTTTCCAAAACAAAAAAAACAAAAAAAACAACAACATTATTATATAATTCTCTATTAAACAACACATATAATTTGTAAGTGTTTATATTTAATTAATATCCATATTTTAGTATATTACTTGAGATAACCCCTTACAAAATATACAAACTTGTGAAAGAGTTTGTTTATTAATACGTACAATATGATGTTGATTAATAAATGTTTTTTAGAAATTGTTTGTTCTCCAACAAAACGTTAATTAATTTCGACTTAAACAATATAGACCTCTAATGAAAGTGCAAAGTGTTAATAGTTACATATTCATTTTGAAATTATTTTCCTATAAACTATAACTTTCCCAGTTATAATAATATATTGCATGTTTTTAAATTAAAAAAGTCTCTTCAGGTTGTTGCAAAGTATAACTTTAATTACCTTCCAGAAAAACATGCATGGCATTCTACAGTTTAATCCTTATTTGAGCTCATAGCTTCTGCTTATTTCGCGCATATATAACCATATCTTACTATGTATATTCTATTAAATATTTTACATTAAAGCACAAAAAGAACTTAGAAAATGAAGCGGGTAAATATATAAGAGTAAAGAACCATAATTAACAACCGCAACGTTAATTGATGCTATCTTTACCTATGATAAACCGGCGTATTATATCGAAATGACACAATATGCACAACCTCTATCTCTCCTACTTCATTGTTCATTTCTCCTAAACTCTTCATATTTCCATGCAAAATTATTAATGACTACATAATATTACAGGTACACCACACTAGGTATCCATATTTCTCATCGTTCGTTTACTGCTATTTATTTTGCTCTAATTTATCATATGGTAATCTCATGTTTTCTAAAATTGGTTTCCCTATTCTATCAATCACATCATGTGCCCATAAGACATCCAAATGTGAATATTCATCAATGTACCAAACTCTATAGATTGATTTATCTTCGTGATTAATAAAGTGATTAATTAATTTTTCACCATCAACTAATCTATCTTGTTTTGGTACAAATAACATAATTCTAGGGAATGATTCACTGTTATCTCTGGTTTTATTTAGATGGTGTGGTGATCCTAAGGGTTTGTTTCTATCAAAAGTAATGCCTTCATTTTCACTAATATCGCTTCTGGAAGAGATAGGAAACCATGTTTTCTCTGGAGGAAAAATTTTGTCTGCACAGTATTTAAAACTATTTTTAGTTGGATCAGGACTTAACCACCACTGCATTAATTTTACCGATATGTTTACTGGCGAGAACAAGAAATTTCTATCACGTAAAGATTTATCCCATAACATATCATTCCAATCAAAAAGATAGTTAAACATAATATATGATAAGAATGAAAATGGTTTACTACCAACAGCAATATTTCTCATCTGCATCATTATTGGAATAAATGATTTTCTACCAAAAATCCATGGATTATCGATCCCAGCACCCATTAGTCTAACAAAAATTTTTTCATTTAACAAGGGTCCAGGATAGATAGCAGGGGCTAATGCAATATAATTATCAATTTTATCTAATAGGGAAAAACCACTAGTGTTCTCATTGTTACCATTCCTATTTGCATCATCATCATCATCACTATAGACTGTTGGGCCATTAACAAGACCCATAAATGCTTGAGTCGTACCTTGCGAATGAGAAATCAAAGTCAGTTTATCAAAATCAGGCTTTTTATCCAGAATAAATTCAATAAATGATTTAATATCATATTTTGTCATTTCATTTATATCCCAATCCCATTTTTTAAATTTTAATTTAGATTCTTTACCATAAAATTTTTTCATTATATCAGTATTCCATTTAGGATTAAATCCACAACGATTGTTCCCTAACCAAACATCAAACCCAGATTCATACATATAATAAGCTAGCGATTTTCTACCACATGATGCAAAACTTCCACTACTTTGTAAAAGACCATGAACCATTAATATCGGATATTTTTCTTTATAAGTTCTTTCTTTTTCTTCGATTGTCATATTCAATGGCACAAAATGCCAAAGATCTATAATAAAACCATCATCGGTCTCAACCTGATATTCTTCAATATCAATATTGTATTGATTGTAATAATATTTCAAACTTGGAACCAATTTTCTATCTTCCATAGCTAGAACATCATCAAATGGATTAGTATCTATAGGATTATTATTATTATTATTATTATTATTATTATTATTATTATTATTATCATCATTATCATACAATGTAGCGTTATTATTTTTATCCATTTCCCTTGTGGTATCCTCTGTCATAACTACACTAATGGTATGATCGTATTCGATATTATTTTCTTCATCCATTTCAATGTTTAATGGACTTCTTGAGGATATTGACGTCCTAGTCTCTCGCCTTATTGTTTGCGAAGATAATGGATGTATTTTGCCTTCATGATCATGTTGATGGATTGTTGTCGAAGATTTACGAATATCTCTTGGATCATGTTTCTTCTTGAAATGGACTGTAATGTAGTTATTCCAAAGTGAAAGAATAAACAGTCCTGTTAAGAAACTGTTTAAAATAATTGTAGAAACAACCTCCTGTAAGAAATCAACTATCATTTATTGAATATTGTTTTCCTCAAAAGAGAAATCCACTATTGACTATGTACAGACCAACACACAATCATATGCATATATCAATCAAACTAAACTCTTTCTTTAAGAGACTGTGGAAGCATCGTTTGAGAAAACCTTTTAACTGTTCCTCTGTCTATTTATTTATTTATTTATTTATTTGTCAATATTTTTTCTCGATATTTTGTTTGCCTGTTGGAAAGGACAAACACGTATTTAATCAGTTAATCAATAATATATATGGTACAAGAAGAAAGTGAAAAAAAAAAAAGTTAAAGGAAGACTTCCCATGAGTGAAAGCACATATTCCTCGAAAACGAGTGTGTGTGTATATATCTTGAAAGTAGGACAGTAAACGAGATTAACACTCAAATGATATTGAGTGACAAGAAGTACGTCATATATGCATACATATATGTATATACAATATAACTAGTCATCTAACACGTGGATATTACAAATTACTAAGAATGGATTCCTATAATTATATTTGTCATAACATATTCGATAAGAATTTGAAAAGTATTCCTTCACCAGGAGAATTGGATATTAGTGCCATCCATTTCTCGAATTCTATTTTGTTACAAATCAGACTAAACGGTGAAATGAATTGTACATTAGAGGTAACAACAGCAGGATTACGTCCAATAGAGCATGACATAATGCATAGACCTATTGCTGGCATGATACTAAACAGAGAAGATTCTGGAATCAAGAATAGCAATAGTAAGGAAAAAAATCGAAAAGAAGAAGGAGAGGAGGAGGAGGAGAAAGAAGAAGAAGAAGAAGAAGAAGAAGAAGAACTCTTCATTCGAGATAATTTATCCGATTATAATGTACATGTTAGATTAGGTGATTCTAGTGACCCCAAATTACCAGTTATTGCCTCTCAGATTGCAGAATTATATCAAAGAATAATTATTCCTAACCTACGTAGATCTAATGGTCTTTCTGACCATTTATCCAATATTAACCTAACAATTACTCTAAGTTCTAAGATATGGTCAATGGAAAATAGGAATTCTAAAGAAAGAAATAATACTACTAATAATGATGGCAATGAAGATTTCGCCAAATTAGTTTTTGTATTAAAATCTATAAAAGATATGTATCAATAATAATAGTAATATTAAATATATATATATATATATATATATTTTATAAATGTTTATACTTGCTTGAATCTTTTAAGTAAAATTTCAACCCTTCTTTTCACCTAATTTTTACCTCCTTCATCAATAACAGCCATATCTAACACTTGTAGTGTCCCACGATCTTTGACTAATGCTACCAAATCTCTATAAGAAACAGGATCAATTAATCCGACACATTCCCATGATGTCGTTATGGAAGTAGATGGGGTAGCTGTACCATTATCAATTGTAATCATTTTAGTCAATTTTTCAACTAAAACATCACCATGATTATCATCATTATTACTCAAGATGACTTTAACTTTCATTTTAGCTCTGACAATAGGAATAATTTGTTTGGCACATAAAAGTTTTATGGCTTCTAATGCTTGAATCTTTGCAGGTTTATTTAAAACAGGACTAAATTTTAATTCCACCAAAGCTTTATGAATCATGGTAGGAGGATATCTTTTCTTTGATTTAGGATTAATACATTTAGCACTAATTATTGTCAACATTTCATTATTAATCTTATTCAACATCAGTTGTCTTTCCTTTTCGGATAATTGAATTTCGCCTTTCATCAAGATCTCTTTAATAATTTCATCGACATTATTTGAACCGAAACATTTTACCAAATCTTCTTTAGGTGCAACAAGTCCCTTACTTACATTGATAAACACCTGATGGATCTGTAACACTTCATCCAAATCCTTTTCAATACCCTTTCTATAATCCTGAACTTTATTTTGATAGCATGCTATCTCAAATCTTTTTCTTTCCTTTTTCAATCTGACCATAGACACATTTGTCAACTTAATTTGACCCGATGGTTGTTGGATAGGCATTTTTCTACTATTGCTATTATTATTATTATTGCTGCTGTTGTTGCTTTTTTTTTTTTTGTTTGTTTGAGTTGTTATTGGTAATACTATTTTTTTTGCTACCTATTCAGCATAAGAGTTCTCTCTGTCGTTATCACAGACCATGTACTCAACTTCAAACACTTTATACCTCCATTCACAAATACTTCACCACTGCCAATAAATTCTGGAAACCTCCGAAACTTTCCTCGAGCAAAAATCACAGAAAGGGCCCATCGAGCAAAAATTCCTTTTTTGGGTTTTTTTTTCTTCTCTCGAAACTTTTTTTTTTTTGTGTGTGTGTTTTTCCCCTTTGGGCAGTTTTATCACGGAAACAATAGAGAGAGCAGTTCCTGCAGCATTAAATCTTGATATACATGCGAAAGATAAGAGATATAAATAGTCTGAGTAGTCCAAACATTACATTCAGATATGCACTATTGCATGTTGTCTGCAACGTTAAGTTTATTACGAAATGAAAAAGAAAAAAAAAAAGAAAAAAAATGTAAGATTGAAAAGGACAGTCTGTATACCGTACAACTACTTTTTCCTCCCACATCCACATATCAAAGTAAGCAGAGAAACAAATCTAATAGATAAAAAAATAACTATAATAATATATTACTAATTTTTGTTTACATTTCATCATAGAGGCTTCCTTTACTCTAGATAAACTTTAGAGTATATTACTTCCTGGAAAAAACAATTCACAAAAAAAGTTTATTTACTTCATCCATTCGTAGAAAATGTGGAATAATAATAATAATAATAATAATAATAATAATGATAACTCTAGTAACACTAATAATCATGAGAGTTACTCTTCAACTAGGAACCAGGATCTGGAGGAACAATTGGGCCTCCTTTCTAATAGTCGATCAAATCAAGGACAAAACCGCAACCAAGTCCATTACATTTCGATTCCAATTGAAAGGAATGGTCTTGAACCTGCTGGAAGCGACCCCAATACCACTATTAATGGAATAAACTCTCTGTCTTTAACAAGAAGAAGACAATCCATCCTTGACACACCCATTGGTTCCTTTCGTGGTCCAAACTCTTTAAGTCGTTTTGCAACTTCTTTGAAAAGAGCAAATTCCTTTAGACACATTGAAATCAACCCTGATTTAGAAAGATCATTTTTTAAAGATAATAATGATGAGACTTTTGATCCTGATACTATGGCTCCATCGCATTTAGGCAGACGTCTTTCCATGGCTTTAAGACCAAATTTAACGTCCAATGGACCAACTGTCCTTGGAGCTGGTATTCATTCAATCTCACAGAGACCATCAATAGTTAACATTCGTGGTGTTGATTCATCTGCCATCGATGAAAATTCAATTGATTATGGCTCAGTCTATTCAAACGATCAATTGCATTCACAACAAGATGATTTGTCTCCAAGTGAGTCAATTTTAAGACCATCTATTTCTATAGCAGAATTGGCATCAAATTTGGGGATGGATGGTTATACAGGTAATATTGCCCCAGATCATGACTCAATTATTTTGAAACAAGTGGAAGGAAAAGACGGAGAAATGATCACTGTTCTTGCTGGTCAATCAACAGGTCCACAAACCATCTTTAATTCGATTAACGTACTTATTGGTATAGGTTTATTGGCTTTACCCTTAGGTTTAAAGTATGCAGGATGGATTCCTGGTTTAATATTATTATCTATCTTTGCGTTTGGTACCTTTTGCACAGCCGAATTATTATCTAGATGTTTAGATACTGATCCAACTTTAATGTCCTATGCTGATTTAGGCTACGCTGCGTTTGGTTCTAAAGGTAGAGCTTTAATATCTGCACTCTTCACAGTTGATTTAATGGGGTGTGGTGTTTCATTGGTCATTTTATTTGCAGATTCCTTAAATGCTTTGTTTCCACAATATTCTGTCAATTTTTTTAAAATCTTAGCATTCTTTGTAGTTACACCACCTGTCTTCCTACCTTTAAGTGTTTTGTCAAATATATCACTGCTGGGAATTTTGTCTACAACTGGGACAGTCCTTGTTGTCACCTGTTGTGGTATATATAAAAATACAAAACCTGGCTCTTTGCTGAATCCCATGGAGACTAAACTATGGCCAACAAGTTTTGAAAATTTTTGTTTGTCAATTGGTCTTTTAAGTGCTTGTTGGGGTGGTCATGCTGTATTCCCAAATTTGAAAACTGATATGAGACATCCATCTAAATTTAAAGATTGTTTAAAACAAACTTATAAGATTACTTCTTTCACTGATATAGGTACTGCTGTAGTAGGATATTTGATGTTTGGTGAAATGGTAAAAGATGAAATCACTAAAAATGTACTTTTATTACCGGGTTACCCACCTTTCATCTATGGGTTAATCTCTGCATTAATGACAATAATTCCAATTGCGAAGACACCTTTAAATGCAAGACCAATTATATCTGTGTTAGATTCTCTTTGTAATGTACAAAGTGCCGAAAATAAATATAAAGGTAAAAAATTACAAATGGCTAAAGTTATTCAAAAAATTAATTGTTTAATAGTAAATGCTGTTTTTGTCATAATTGCTGTTATCTTTCCACAATTTGATAAAATAATTGCCTTCTTAGGTGCTGGTTTATGCTTTGCAATATGTTTAATCTTACCATGTTTATTCTACACTAGAATTTGTTTCAAGACTATCAAACCATGGGAGAAATATGCTTGTTATATTACCATATCAATTAGTGTTGTATTCTCAGTTCTAGGTATAACTGCTGCCATATTTGCATGATATCCACCTGGAATCATATGCTCCGCAAGATATTTTTGCTTAAACTTTGCTTATTTATTTCTCATACAAGTCGAATCCAAAGACAACCCCAAATAGTATATATATAATCATATTTAATTAATATAGATAACCATGCTGGGCTATATGAGTTTATCTTTTAAATTTGGACCCTTCTTCTTTTTAACTTAGTTTATATATTTTCCAAAGGTCCTTTAAATTTTCAATTATCAACACGGATTCATACCATTTAATATCATCTATACTATACACAATTTTATTAACTTCTAATATGCTACTTAAATTGAAAACAACAACAAATAAACAAAGGAAATAGAAAAGGAAAATAGCTGCAAAAATTTAATAATTCTCTGTATCATCTATACAATATTACATTCATACTTGAATAATACGATCACCAAGTTACATGCACCCCTCCTCCTTCGTAAAATAGTTGTAACAGTGTTACTCAAGAAGAATATTCTTTTGATCTTTTTGATAATGTTCTAATCCCATTTATGACACCTGGACAGTAATGTTTTGATAGAAGATGATTTTCCCATAAAGTAGCTGCGTCTGGATTACTTCTGGAGATAAAGTCTGTTTCCATGTTAAATTTACCATTAGAAATCCTATCTTCTGTGGAATACAAACCACCAATTTCTGGATATTTATTCATTAATTTATCAATAAATCTAAGAAGAGCAATAGTGGTTTTTTCCGGGGTATGCATCATACACATGTATATTCTCTTAGTAAATGCAGATGCTCTTTCTCTTGTACCTGATTTACTTCTAAAAAAAACATGATCCAACGCCTTTAACAATAACTCTGCCTTTGTGGAAACATTGACAGATGGTTTTACAACTTCTATATCCAATGGATCAGCTAATCTTAAGGATTTATAAGATAATTCAATATCAGCATCCAGTGCCACATATTTTAACAGAGAATACAGGGCATCAACAAATTTGGATAAATCAATATTTACTTTCATATGGGTATTATTTGATATTAAAGAAAAGGCTGTAACAATGCATAATAATACTTTTCGTACTTCCTCAGTCGATAAGTTATCTAATTCTGCATCATAAATAATCTCTTTCATAACTTCGAGAAAATCTCCTAATAAATCAAAATTGGCCATGTTACCAAACTTTGATAAACCTTCAAGAACTGAACCAATTAATCTAGTATGTCCACTTTTCAAAACATTCAGATACAGTGTTAAAATGGATTTCAAAATCTCCGCTTGATTGTGTTCTCTTTCTTTGGCAGATACAGCCAATTCTGCTTTACGCATTTCTTCCTCAATCTCCTTCATTTCTTTTCTAGCTTTCTTTTCCTTCTTTGATAAATGAATTCTATTCTTCTTTTTAAGTTTCATTGGTTTATAATTATCATTTTCTTCTTTTGTGTTCGGATCATAATCATGTAATACATCCAATGATAATAATGTATTAAGTACAGATTCTTCAATATTATAATTCCTTACTTTTACCACTTTACAAAGTATTCTAATAACTTCTACAGATATTGTGCCTTCATCATCTCCTGTAAATAATGATTCAATAATTTTAATAGACTGGACTGCGGTTGGATCAGAAGAAATACTTGGTTTACAAATACGCCGGATCAGTATTGTCAATAAATCATTTCTAAAATTGAAATGAGAAACATTAGGTATCAAATTATTTACTGCATTCATAGCTAAATTACCTAAAGCCACTTTAATTGGTGCAGAATTATTTGGAGTCTTTGCCAATTTTTCCAAGAGACTAACATAATTTTTATAATTTATTACTAAATTTTGTTCAAAATTTCTTAATCTAGCCACATCTTTGGACACTTTTTCCTTCTTCTCCAATTCAGTCAATGGTCTGATTCTATAACCAGGAATAACACTATTAAAGACAGGAACCAAAGCTAACATAGCAAATTTACAGGTGTTTGGATTCTTAGAGTGGGCCATTTTAACTAAACGAGTCAATGAGGCATAATGTTCTTCTGGATCTTCCATGACTTTTTCAACCAAGTCTGCAATTTCTTCTTTCAATGCAATTATGGTTTCTTCAGTATCCGGTTCATTTTCCTCTTCTTCGTCATCATCCATATTTTGTTCTTCATTACCAGATATATCACTTTCCAGAGAGGAGGATTCTTCATCTTTCTCATTAGTATCATCTTGTCTCTTTTTTTGTCTTTTAACCAAATTTCTAGCCACTTTACCATCAATCTTAATGGGTAAACCTTCCACCATATCTTCCTCTTCATCTTGCAATTTTCTTGGTTTCAATTCATATTCTTGTTCTTCGCTATCCCAAGAAGAACGATGTTTCTTTCTAATACTGCCGTGTGATACAGTTGTAACTTCAGCAGATAATTCACCGATATCTTGGAATGAACCGCCCTCTAAAAGAGAGTCTTCATACTTTCTTTTTTCAGCAGTCCTTCTCTTGATGGATTCTTGTAATCTTTTATTTTTGGCCATTTTATGTTTTCAGCGACCAATACTGCAAGATATATTTGTAGGGTAGGATTGAGAATGTTTGGAATTGACTCAACAAGCAAAAATACTCTTTTTACACCTTTATTGTTAGACTAAACTGTCTTGAATATGATGATGTTTCTCTCTTTATTATTTTGCTTTTGGTATTTTTTTTAATTTTATGATGAGATGATTGTACAAAGAGAAAAAAAAATTTTCTTTCTTTCTTTTTATCATAATACAAGACTCGAGCAGCACACAAAATCATGTCTATTGACAACATATTCCTGGTTCAATGGATAGGTTACTTGGTACATCAATTAATGACACTTCTTCGGTGTTAAAAGAATCATGAGGAAGTCCATTCCCAACAATATCCTAAAATACATCAATCTGTTTAGAAGATTGGTCGAGAAAAAAGATGACATAGAATCAATCGATTTGGACCTTTGCGAGCGTCTGGCTCTTTCTTGACACTTGTATCTCTAATTCATATTATGAAGGGGAGGGCTCACAGAAAAATACTCTGTATTAATCTAAAATTTGGGACTGTATCTCTAGGAATCATTATGTAAGTAGCAACCATAATCGCGTTGGCCTCTTTATAGTCTTGTGTAATTATACAATTAGCAATTATTGAATGCAAAGGTCTCCTGAATAATAAAATTCTACCTAAGTTATCTGACGGTCTACTAAAACATCTAATTAATTTCCCACAACTTCAAGTATAGATTCGAATTTTGAGAACGAATCTCATGATTTCACCAAAGTTTGGATAGTAGATCTGATGCAATTTGCTGCAAGAGAAATTGACACAGGGCTAAGAATTACGGATAGATATCAATTAACTATTTCATCCTTGCTAGGTACAGTTTAGTTCAACGGTCTTCAAAAAGAAAGTATGCCAATAATTATAATAGTAATTCAGCCTACAAGCTAGTTAGTATTAAGGACATTTAAAAAAAAAAAAAACCTCGTAGTCATACCATCTGCCTTAAATATTAGATACGTATACATCCACAAATCACAAGGTAGTTCCCCTATCTCCCAGATCCATAATATTACAGTACTCAATGATCATGATCTAATATAGAATTTGGCTGTACCCAGTAGCATATTGAAGAATCTCCTATATAGTGACCATTCATGTCAAGACTTAGCTACTATCCTGTAATGTCACTTCATTGAACATATTTTTTTTCTATATTCTATTCTCAATCCATATCAGTTTTTTTTAGTTATTTTATGAGGAACAATTCATCATAATATTTTTTGACTTCATTAACAACTCTACTTTGGGAGACCACTGAGACCCACAAAGTGGAATTCTCCTAAACAAATACCCGAAGATCAGAAAAGAGACTATTTCCCTCATTTAGATCTCATCTAGATATTTTAGACTTAATAACATCCACTATCATTACTCAACTAAATGAGCAGATTGCACAACAATAGCACAATTAAAATCCGACTTTAAAAGAATAATTGAAAAAGGTTAAACTGGCAATTGACATAAAGGTCATAATTAAATTACGTAGGACTATCGAGAAAGGCATATATATATACGTGTGTGCATGTAATTACACACCATTCAATTTATATATTTTGCAAATAAAATTGGATTTGATTCTCCATGGTGGTATCAACATCACCATTTTCTACAGCTTCACCATACATGGATAGCCATCCCTTTATCCTCTTAATTGCTGTAGGTCCACTGAGAAGTTTCCCATTTGCAGCACCTTCAAAAATGACCCTAGCAAAATCCAAGTCTCTATTCGACAAATAAGCTAATATCAATGACTCTGTGACCATATCAGTTTGTGAAAGATTGGTAACTTCGTCTTTATCCTTATTCAATTTTTGTATATTAGCATTATAAATATTTAATGATTCATCGATATTAAATTTGGCGTTAGCTAGAATCTGAACACAAAGTATTTTTGTCCTTGTTCGATCTCCAGCTGTTGCTGGAATATAAGCTTCTGCAAATTGTAAAGCTGTTTCATTAGAAGTCTTATAAGCTTGGTATGTTAATGATAGAAAAGCTTCAAAAAATAATTCTTCCTCTTTCCCTGGAAACGCAGACACACAGATGTGATACAATTCCAAGAAAGATTTAGTATCATTCTTAAAGACACCAATACATCTTAACATATTT
The DNA here is from genome assembly GCA_023309525.1 of Arxiozyma bovina. Taxonomy (NCBI): domain Eukaryota; kingdom Fungi; phylum Ascomycota; class Saccharomycetes; order Saccharomycetales; family Saccharomycetaceae; genus Arxiozyma; species Arxiozyma bovina. The sequence goes on along the minus strand of JAKZLQ010000168.1, from coordinate 54,871 downwards.
TTAGCTAACTTTATATCTACTTTATGTAAGTCAACTGAAATAATCTGTTCCAACAATTCTTCGAATGGTTCCAATGTACTGATTGCCTCAGTAGAATTGATTTCAAGGTCATGATCTAGACTAAAATGTTCCTTAACCATATTCAATTGCTTACAAATTTTGATATTGGCATCCCTTTCTTCTTCGGTAATCAATATATTCTCATTTTTACCAAAACTGTTTATTAACCTATACACTAATTCCCTATGAGACATTATATCTTCAAACGGGAAATACTTCCATATCAAAAATAATTGATATGCTGTTAAGTCACATAACTTTCTAACAAACAAATCAATTTGGGGGGAAAATTTAAATAAATATGGTAATAAGGAAGTAGCTTTCAAATTAATACAACTAAATATCAACTTCTCAATAATGTCATTACTAATATTTTGAACATTCTGAATTTTATTTATAATCAAAATGGAATGTATCAAATCAAATAAATCAAGGGTCTTTTTACCATCCTTAATATCCACAGGATCGAAATATACCACTTTATTTAAAACAGTCAATAAAACTTCATCTGGTATATTCTTTTCATAGATACTTACATGTTCCATAAATAATTCCCATGAACTGTTTACTCTTCCTGGATTGTATTTCAACATAGCAATCAATGCCTCATTAGATACAGATTTTTTAATGTCTTTTAAATGACGAGAGTGGATTGAAGCAATCCCATATTCATACTGACTTAAATCTTCAATCAATTTATTATGAATCAATGCGGATTCCTCCTTTGTAATTGAACTAATAGATTTTAACGACTCACCAACTTTTTGGGAAACAGTATAAGGGTCCATATCCTCAAACTTAACTGGGAGCTGATTTCTAATTGGATCAAAACATGAGTGTGCAAAAAGATTAATATAAGCTTGTGTAATAGCTGGGTTTTGTCTTTGCAATATTCTTAAATAGCTGGAAAACAGTCTTTTAGGGATTATAGCTTTATTTGACAACATGGTAAATCAATGTCAGTTTCACCAAGTAATAATTGAAAGGGTTAGATTTATTTGATTGTTTATTTTGTTCCTCCTATTTCTTTTATTGCAGATATTACTCCCTGTAAAGAATGCTATATAGTATAAAATAATGAACTTCCATGATTTAAAAGTGACTGATCATGAAATATAAAAAAAATACTGTGTACTTAACAAAACGACAGACTATGAAAAAAAAAAAAACAAATGAACACAATATAATGCATCATACTTGCTGTTTATTGACCCTAAACATGGTACTCTAATTACTGGTTGACTATGATAATAACTACTTACACACAGTTATATATAAATGCATATCAATACACAGTACAAAGATGATTTTGAATTGATAATGTACATATGTGCACCAACTTCTGTTTCTTTGAACTGAAGTACACCACTATTCATCCACGAAAGATTCATCTGAATCTACATCATCATCATCATCTTCTTCAACAAAACTATCTTCAGATGATAGTTCTGGCTCACGGTATGATTTCTTTGCTTTCGAAGTAGTTCTAGGTGTCCTTTTACGTGGTTGAACAACAACATCCTCTTCTTCCTCCTCCTCACCATCTGGATCAGATAATATTTCTATATCGCTTTCATCACTTGTTTCGACAACTTTTTTTGGTTCTACTGGTAGTTCTTCTTACCCTCTTGGACTTCTCCTCGGGTTTCACACTTGATACACTCTCTGGCGTATTATTGCTGGTTGATTCATCAACTTTATCAAAGGATGCACTTATCTTTTTAAATTTACTTGAAAATGCACTTAAACTTACATCATCATCTTCCTCCTTTTTACCTACTTCATCAAAAATAGTGGATGAAACACTGGAAACTTTATTCTCATCTCTATCTTCATTTTTAATAGGGGTATCATCTACTTCAGAGGTAGTCTTTTTGGAAGAAGTATTCGGTACCGTTGGTGGCTTTGCCTCTGTCTTAATTTTAGTTAATCTCTTCGGTGTTGTAACCGCCTTTGGTTTCAGTAATACTCTTTCAAAATCACTTTCCTCTAATTTAATTTTCTTTGTTGTTCTTCTTCTTCCAGTACCTTTCTTTGATGGATCATAATCATCGTCGTTTGTCTTTCTCTTACGTTTGCCCTTCACCTTTCCATTTTTACCTACAATTTCTCCGTTTCGTAATTCTTCATCTAGTTTTATAAATTCATCATAACCTTTCAAAAATGCATCAAGATCAATATTCCATAAATCACTTGCTGACAGTTTCAATAATTCTTCTAATTCAATTTCCTTCTCTTGTTTTTGTTTTAATAATTTCTCATATCTTTCCTTTGTCAAAGACCAGATCCTCATACCTAATAAATATTCGTAAGTACCGTAAATCTCTTCTGGACCATTAATTATCTCAGTACTACCGGTATTAACATCATCTTCTTCATTTTCCTCCTCTTCCTCTTCATTAATATCATCTAAATCGACTTGTTCATCAATACTACCATAATGAGGTTTACCCTCTTTATTTATTCTTGGGAAACCTAATTCTTGTAATTCCTTAATGATAACCTTACGTGGTTTGTTGGTCACAGTCAACTCCTTATCAATAATCATCTTAATAAATTTAACTTGATAAGAGTATTTCTCCACTTCCCATTGTAATCTTTCACTCATGTAATCCTTTCTCTTTTGATAATATTCCAATCTAACATAATAAAATTCTGTCAAAATATCATTTACACTATCATACTTCTTAATCTTACCACGAGGGTCAAAAGCAACCATATTTTGAAGACTTATTGGAGAAATCAATTTAAATCTCTCATAGAACCCCATTTTTTTGGTCTTCTTCATTTCTTCATCAGTTAAAGTAATGATGAATTTAATGTTGTTACTGTGTTGTTCTTCCATATCTTTGATCCATGGTTTAGTCTTTTCATTCCCACCAAGACCTAATAATAAATGTTCCTTAATGGTAGATGTCCAGGTTCTAGCAGGTAATTCTGTAATTTCCAATTTGTTTGGTCCAACTTGTTCAATTCTACCATACATTCGGTATCTTAGGTTTTCAATCTTTTCCATAGAACCATTCCAACCTTTAAACCATGGATGCATTTCTTTTAATTCATGTCCGGCCATTAAATTTCTAATATTATCAACAATATCTAGAGGATTAAAAGGTGGAATATTTGTACTCCAACCAGTACCAATACCTTCACAACCATTAACCAAGATCATTGGAATAACGGGAAGATACCATTCTGGTTCCACTGTCATTTCATCTTCTTGAACATATTTAAACAAGGGATCATCTGCAGGATGAAAAATTTTTCTTGTTAATTTGTTTAATTGTGTAAAAATATATCTTGCTGCAGCTGCGTCTTTACCACCAGTAGCTCTTGTACCAAAAGCACCATTGGGCATTAATAAATTAATGTTATTAGACCCAACAAAATTTTGTGCCAAACCAATAATCGTTTGTGCCAAAGATTGTTCACCGTGATGATATGCGGTAGCTTCAGCGACTTTAGGCCCCAGTTGAGCCACTTTGATTTCATTTTTAATGTTGAATTTAAAACAACTAAACATGACTTTTCTTTGACCAGGTTTGAAACCATCCAAGACACTTGGGATAGACCTAATATTATCTGCCAAGGAGAAGAGAATCAATTCTTTGTTGATGAAATCACTGATTGGGATCTCTGTGATTGTTGGATCTAAGACTGTGCCTGGTTCATATTGTCTTAACCATTCCTTTCTATCATCAGCTTTTTTCTTTGAGAATGCAAGATCAATTAGTTCTTTGTCATCACCTTGTAAGGCGTGGAATGTCTTTAGATGTTTATCTAAATCCGCAAAATATTCACGTACTTCTTGCCCTGATGAGGTACCTAAACCTTTGAAATATTTCTGTTTCCAAGTATATTTATGAGATTCTTCTTCCCTCCATTTTTCATAGTCTGGCATATTATAAAAAGTTAACACTTCTCTTCTTGGTTTGGTGATTGTAACTTTAACGATTGGGGTAATGAATTCTAAAAGGAAACCTGGAATGTCCAATAACCCAGGGAAGGAACTTTCAATGAAATTGATAATCAAACCTTTAATATGTGAACCATCATGATCTTGATCTGTCATGATCATTAGGTGACCATACCTCAATGATTTAGTATCTTCATAAACTTTTCTATGTTGTAAACCCATAATTTTTTTAATTGCTTGAATCTCTGCATTTTTCAAGATTTGATCAGCACTGGCTTCTCTAACATTTAACATTTTACCACGTAAGGGATAACAACCATAGTAATCTCTACCAACAACAGCTAACCCACCGACAGCTAATGACAAGGCAGAATCCCCCTCTGTCAAGATAAGAGTACATTTGTAGCCTTCTTTTGTACCAGCTTTGTTAGCATCTTCCAATTTAGGATAATCGGTAATCCTATTCTTTCTTGTACCATCTGATTTTTTTAAAGCATTCTGAGCATTTTCATCGGCGATCTCGAAGATTTTGGTAGCCAAGTCCGTTTTCATAATTTTATTAATATAATCATTTGGAATCTCACAACGTGACCCAAAATCTTTGACTCTTGTGGTCAATTGTTCTTTAGTCTGAGACGTGAATGCAGGGTTTTCGATTAAACAGTTAATGAATATAAACATATTATTTTTAATTTGAAATGGTTTGATATTTTTCTTTTTCTTTTTCAATATTTCATTTACTTTTCTGACAATTTGATCCACTACATAATTGACATGTGTACCACCAGATGTTGTTGCAATAGAATTAACAAAAGAAATTTGCTGGAAAGAGATATCAGAGACAGCAAATGCCACTTCCCAACGGTCATTGATTCTTTCATATAGGATAGTGGGTATATTACTTGGTGCAGTAAGAGTAGCAGTATTATTATTATTATTATTATTATCAGAGTCCTGTATTTTATCTAATTGACGTTTTTTCTCTAAAGATTTTAAATATAGTTCCACATAACTTTTAAAGTTTTTAATCTTTAAGTATTTTCCATTAAGATAAACGGAGACATCACGTACTGAACCATTGATATCATAGACACGACGACGCATGACACCCAAGATATCATTATCCAATTTTTCCATACCAAACCTAGATAAATCTGGCTTAAAAGTGACTTTCGTGTAAGACGTGCCTTTCTTATATGAGGTGATAGTTGGAGGATGACACACGTTCATATTATTTTCCCATTTTTGAATATATTTATGGCCGGACTTAGGATCAGCAGTCTCCAAGATGAATTCCGTGGAGAAAATGTTACAAAGTTTTGCACCATACCCATTTCTACCACCGGTGACTTTTCTTTCGTTGTCGTCGTAATTGGAAGAAGTCAAAAGATGACCAAAGATCAACTCTGGAATATAGATTTTTTCCTTGTCATGGATCTCGATTGGGATTCCCTTCCCATCATTACGTACTTCAATAGTATTTTCTTCAGGCATGATGTTGACGTCTATTCTTTTCATTGATGGATCTCTAACTTTGTTATCTGCAGCATTGACCAAAATTTCATCAAAGATCTTGAAAAGACCCGGGACGATGTTGACAGTCTTTTCCACCATACAGTCGATAGACTCATCGTAGATCCATTGCTGAAATTCTTGAACTTCTACTGAACCGATATAAGTGTCTGGTCTTTTTAAAATATGTTCTAATTGGGATATCTTCTGATACCTTTCGGAGGCACTTTTCTTATCACTCCCGGCCATCGTAGTCTATATATGAACTTCCTTCCTATCCCTCTGTAGTTGTGAGTGCAAGTAATACCTTATCAGTAAACAAAAAAAAAAAAAACAACGAAAAAAGAAGTATAAACGAGCAGATATGTATTTAAAAAGATATACCTCTATGGTACAGAAAAGTAGATGCTCAAGTTAACTGAACATACCTTTAGTCTAAACCAAGCCTTACAGAATCGTTTATCCACTTATATCTCCCCTACCGCTTCCAATTCACTCTTTCTTCCAGTCGATTCAGTTCAATACAATTCAGTTCCCGCCCAGCCCCACCATAATGAATCTTTAAAAAAAACGACAGACAGAGACGAAGAAAAAAACCAAAAGCAAAAAAAAAAAAAGAAAAAAAAAGACACGTGACTACTCTGAAAAAAAAAAAAAACGCAGTTTGGTGTCACATGAGTGACTGGGTGTCTAGATAATTCTGCCACATAAAACATTTAAATCGTCACAGCTACACACATAAGACGTACAAATTATTTATATGTACAACTGCAATAATATCATATAAACAAAACACATACACAAAACAAACAAACTTTTTCTTGTATTTAAGTGAATCACATATATATATATATATATATATCATGTAATACACTTGTTCTACGAACCGTTTGATCCTACTACATTTAAAAGCATAGATGAATTCATTTGAGATTGGCCATTTTCTTGCATATCTCTCCTCTGGTCAAGTATAGAAGACGTATTGCCATGAGGTATTGTATCAAGGTATATCTTGACATGACTGATTGTCCCCATGGATGAATTTAATATCTCACAACCATGTAAAATATGCATCTCTAAGACCTTATTTATGAAAGTATGATAATCTAATGGTATTATTGAATTAACTTGATGATACAACGTATCTACAGGAACGAAATTATGATTACTTGGTTGTTTTTGGATCACTGAACTGTAGGCTGTACAGATTAAATCGAAGATGACATGATCATTTATGGAATTTGAGTTCATGTTCATTGAAAGTGATCCACCATTTGTATCATTTATAGCATTTGGTTGAATAGAATGACGGGTTTGATTTAAAATTCCATTTATATCTGCATGAGGTGTCACTGTATTAGCCGTAGTTGTTAACCCAATTGGAGTTGAATTCTTATGTGGTGTATTTGAGAAATCTTTATTGTCCCAGATTGTACTATTAGATGTAAATTTATCATTATCAATATCATTATTATTAATATTATTATTATTCTTGCTATTATTACTATCCATTATAGGGAGTGGTTGTATGTTGGAACCATTCAATGAAAGCGGGAAATTGGTAGTTGTAGAGATACTTACACTATTCACCGGAGGTAAATCATCATCCCAAATGGATTTACGGTGGTGTACACTATGCTCACTATGTGATATAGAATTCGAAACTGGCATAGCATGTCCTAATAACTTATTAGACGGAATTAAGGAGGTTGCAGGATTGCTATTACTTATAGAACTATTTGGATTACCTGCCATTAATTTAGGATCAGTCCATAAAGAGGAGGAGTTCAATGCATTACTTCTTGTATATAATGAATCATTGATATTAGTTGACTGTAACAACGATGTCAAATTGTTCAATTCATCGTTCAATGACTTAGAAATGCCATTCTCTGGTACCAATTTCTGTTGCTGTGATTGAGGTTGTTGATAATATGAACCGTGCATTCCTATCTTTTGAGTTATTGAAGCAAAACCATCATTATTTGACAAAGACAGATACGATGTGTTTTGGTCTGATGCAGAATTAAACATGGTATTAGTTGATTGAGAGTCTGTAATATTGTGCCATAGAGAAGATGGCAACAAACTACTGGCAGTAGATGAAGATATAGGCTGTGATGTTGGGATAATATTTGTCTGATGATTCATTGATTTATTGAGAGTCAATGAGTTATTATCGCTAAATGAAGTAGCAGTACCTAATAAGGAATCACTAACCATTGGTAAGATATCATTATTTGGTTTTGTATTGTCAATATTACCTCCTTTGCTATTAGCTAAAAAGTTTCCAGGATGAAATTGTGAACTATTAATAGGATCAAGAGAATTGGAGCTCGTTCTTACATCTGCATTGTCATTTACCATTGTAAACTCCTGTTTAAGCATATTCTTCATTTTATTTGCGTTTTGACCATTCTGTTTTTGGGTTTCAGCTTCCTTTTCACGTAATAATTTTTCTTCTCTTTCTCGTTCTTTCCTCTCTCTTTCTTCTTTTTCCTTTTGTTCTTTACGCTTTCTTGCTTCAGCTTCTTGCTTCTCCTTTTGTTCTCTCTCCTTTCTCTTACGCTCTTCCTCCTTTTTCCTTTTCATCTCTTCTTTGAGTTTACGCTGTTTCTCCTGTTGTTCTTCCCTCTTTCTTTGTTCTTCTAAACGACGTCTTCGTTCTTCATCCTTTTTCTTTTTAGCCTCTTCCACTTTCCGCCTTTGAGCTTCCCTCCTTTCTTTTTCACGTTCTTCTGATTCCTTTCTCAAACGTTCTTCTTCTTCAAGCTTTTTACGTCTTTCTTCCTCCTTAGCTTTCTGTTGTAACTTTCTCTTTTCCTTCTCTTTCTCCTTCTTTCTTTGTTTCTTCTCTTCTTTAGCTCTCTTTTTTTCTTTTTCATCTTCTAATTCTTGAAGCAACTTCAATCTATTTACATCTGCTTGTTTTGTATGGTATGATTCTAAGATTCTACTTTGTAATAGTTTGGTTATAGCAATTTGAATCAACTTCCGACCTTCTTCTAATCTCGTAGATTCATCAATTTCACTTTCATAATCTTCTTCATGAGACATATGATGACTTTCATCATCATCATCGTCATCGTCATGATAATAATGTCCCTGATCATCTGTGTCGACATCTTCTCCATGCTGTACAAATATTCGGTTATTAGAATGATGGTGATGAGATAGATCAAGACACTCATTATCTGAGTCAGTGTCATCCCCATAATTCGAAAGACCATCATCTTCTTCATCTGTATATTCAGAAAAGAAGTCACTTTCATCCTCATCCTCTCCATAGTCAGAATAATCGTAACTTTCATCATACTCATCCTTTTCACTTTGTACCAAGGAATAGTCATTTGAGACACCTAATGGATTTGTCAATGTGGCAGCAGCGGCCGCTGCTGCCAAGGACGCACTGACTGACGCACCACCAAATTCATGATCGAATTTTTCTCTAAATGATTGCATAACCATTTCACCAAATTGTTCTCTGTCTTCCCCAAACATGAAACGAGTAAAAAGTTCCTTTTCTAATGGCGAGATTTCTCTGAATTCTCTTCTTTTAGAATCATAGGAACTTGTCATTCTCTCTGCAATATTCTGCTGTAAATCGGTATATTCCTGTGGAGTTAATGGTTGACCCTTATGTAGCATTGTAGTAAATGATTTAACATCACCCAATTTCTGATAATAACCCTCATCAATGTTACCATCCCCATCTCTAGCTCTCTCAATAACAAAATTTTCAATAGCTTTCAAAAAACCATCACCATCACTTGCCATTAATTGATCTGTTACTTGTCTCATTTCTGGATACATCATCAATTTTTTGACATATTCTTCAGCAATTTTTGGATAGGAAGAAATGTATTTATGGGTGAACTGCAAATACTTGCTCTTAAGAAGTTTATCTTCAATATAGGATGCTTCAGGGTTATTATACTGTTGCTTTAGCTGGCTTCTTTGCAATTCATCTTCAAGTAAAGGAGAAGGCAATTGTCGTGAAAACTCTTCATGTATGGTGTCACTAGTTATATTGTTTTTCTTTCTATGTTCTTGATGCTCTAGTTGCTTAGCTTGTTTAAAGTGAAGAATTTCCTCTTTTAAAAAATTGGCATTATTCGAGGTCAACAATTCTTTCAAATCTCCATCGTCGTTAGTTATATTAGCTAAGCCCTGAGGTATTACAGGTGTAGTCTGCGGGCTTGTCAACAAATCATTGCTACTATTTGTATTACTATTACTGCTATCATTATTACCCTTTGATATTTGTAAATCCTTTATAATACTTAAATGAAACTTGATTGGAGTAATTTCTGGATCCTTTATTTTATCAATTTCATATAACATATCATATATCCTTTCCATTTCTTGATCCATAGCTAAGTGGCGTTTTCCACAGACATAACAATTACAACTATGATCAGATTGATATTTTTGTATTATCTGGAAAACATCATTTCTATCAATTCTTAAAATTGCTTTTTTCTCTTCTTGCGACAACGACTCCCAATGAAGATCCAATACATTGGCCATGTTAGAAACACCTTTTGTATCATTTTTTTTATTATGCTTTTTCTTTTTGCTGGACGCTTCTGTTGAGATGGCTGGCGTTATTGATTCCACAATAACATCACCATTTGGAGCTCTCTTGATCACTCGTGAGGTAGGATAGTCTTCGGATTCATCAAAGACTTCAGCACATATATCTCTCGAAATATTATCATTGTTTTTCTTTTTACTATTGTTATTATTCTTTGATTTACTTTTCTTTTTCTTATTCCTTGAATTCGATGGCATATTTGTAACGTGGTTTATTTCAAATGAATTAAAAAGTTTTTAGAAGGTATGATTGCAATGTACACACAATAATAATAATTGATGGTATAGTTTAAAATGCCGTAGTACTTTCTTTTTGTTTAAAGTAAAAGACTCTAATTAAAACTGGTCTATACTTCGTATTGGCGACTACCTTTGATGTTTTTAAAGTCTATATATTTCTATAGGAATCTACAAATATTTGTTCAAATTAAGTTTTAGCTACCTGCACAGAAAAATAATGCCAAACTTAAAAATAAATTTGAAAAAAGAAACTAAATAAGGAAAAAGGCGGGTAACTTTAATAGGGTGTCACAAATCAGAGAAAAGAACTGTACACTACTTCTCATATACACATATATATTTACATAGTCGACAATTACATAGCTACGATGATATAGTCTAATGACTAACCTTCTACATCTTAACATTATCAAGTAATTTAAAAGAAAATTGAGTTCTTTAACACAATAAAAAAGTATAATGATTGCTATTTATTGTTGTTTGGTTGCAAATCCAGAGTATTTTATAGTTAAACCTTGAGCTCAAACAACATACTTTTTTCTTGATACAGATCCCTTACATTCCAAATTAATATCCTTTTCAGTGTATAATTATTCTCGTCAAAGAAGTTTTGTCTCAATTTAGTATTTGATGCCTCTTTTCGACTTATTTATTGATCGGAGAAATCTAATTATTCTACTGTATTAATCCTCAGCCTTTATAATAGTAATACTATTTGTTTCTTAGACGAAGTCATAAGCTTCTTTTTACTTTATGTTGTATATGAAATGTAAGGTTATATGAGTATATAAACATTCTCTTAAATAAGAAATAAAGCTATACAAACTTTAATATATTAGCTTGGAAAAGAATTATCTTTTTTAAGTAAACAAGATAGTATCTTTATGAAGCTATATCATATCATATATATATATATATATACATATGAATATTTCTATACATAAGTATTTATATGCCAGTAATAGTAAATTTCATTAAACGTCAACAGCTCTAACTAATTCTTTAGATTATTTATGCGTTCGACAGAGTCTTTATACGCGTCTCTGGGATCAGAAAAGAACATTAATGCGATATCGTATTTTTCTATTTCAATCAATTGTGATATGCTTTGTCTAACTCTCTTATGCCATAAGTCCGCTTTTTTATCAAAATATCCACTATATGTGTTATAATCATTTTGGCTTGACGGCACCATGTATGGATCATCACCTCCGTTACTATTGATACTATTATTATTATTAAAATATGATGGTTCGTACTTCGACTTATTAGTACGATTATTGAAAAACTCTATTAATTCGCTATCCGAATGAGTTTTCTGTAAAGAAAACGGCAGTGGTGGTGGGATTGGTCTATATCTTTTTATTAGTGGAACTGTATTAGGCTTTTGTAACTCATTGGGGTTTGGCTGTCCATTGACGAGTATAGTGTTGTCTTCTACCTGTAGAGTATGTGATCCTTGATTAATAGAGTACATATCATTTAATTCATTGTCTTGGTTAACTTTTTTTATATTGTTAATGTCACCATTCTTAATTCTTGATGATTTAATTAGATCTATCTGTTTTCTATCTAAATGAACAGTTTTCTTAGGAATTGGTGGTTTTATTGATTGTGATTGCTTAAACGTGCCGTCACTTCTTCCTATACCATCGCAATGGTGACAAGATTGTTTGTTATTGTCTTGGAATGGCTTAATATACTCATCCCGAATCAAATCATTTAATTCACTAATCACTTCCATTTCATTCAACCCCATATCACTCATTGAATTCTTACAACAACGAATATAAATTGCTACAATTTGATCAGGGTAATTTAATGCAATAGAAATATATGCTTCTAAATCTTGTTCACCGGAGTCTCCAATAAGAACAAACTTCTTTTGAGGAAAATCGTTGATGATAGTCTTTAATGTATTTAATTTTCTGTCTGCACTTGATGTGGTTATCCCAGACAATAGATTCCCAGAATATTGTTTCAAAAAAATAGGACCCATAGGTAAATATTTCGATATGTAATCATTTAATACAGGGTATAATTGAATTGGTGAATTTGAGACATAAAAAAAATCAGCATTATAAAACCGTTTCAAGTTATTATACCATTCAGGAACATAATCAATTACCCAAGAGTCCACACTATGAACAAACACATTTCTGAACATAGATTTCTTATCCCCCGTTACCCCAGTGTGCTTTATTGTATCGTCAATGTCACTAATTATTGCAATACCCTTAGAATCAATGAGGCAATTAGGGAATGTTTCTGTTATATCAGCAGAACAATTCAATGTTTGATCATGATCAAGAGATATTTTGATATCTGTTGGAGCAAAATCGGTTATGATCTTAGTATCAATAAAACCTCTAGCATCAGATATGATCCTCTGTACGATATTACAATCTTTATTAAATGTAGTGATGCTAAGTGGGACATTGCCAACATTTTTAGTGATAAATCCTGTCAATCTCTCCTTAAGAACTTTTAATTCTTTTGAATCTGTGTCTATAGAATTAAAATATTCAGATTCACCATTTGAAGTGTATCCCGAAGAAAACTTATTATTATAAACGCACGAAGTTGAAGTAACGTCAGTATCGCTATTAGGTAATGCAGTACAAAGATCAGACTTTATATTCGATCCAGATTTCAAATATTGTCTACTTAACATTACTAAGAGTCTATTCCTTCTACTAGTAATGTTCCCAGGTGATTGTAAAGAAAATCTGATCCTAGTTTCATATCTATTATATTTTTTAGTAGAATATGTTGGATAAAACACAATTTTCATATCAGATGGTAATTCTCTATAAGAACTTGATAATGTTGAAGAAGATAAATTTTTAGAATGATTCCAAACAGAACTTCTTGATTGCTTGATTGTTTGGGATATAGTGGGAAGATATGTATCTTTTGTGGATTTTACAAGATTCATAAATTTTTCTCTTTTGCTCATAGTTGGACTATTATTGCCTATGTTCATAGCTCTATTTCTTCTATGATGAGTTAGCTTTAAAATATTGCGTAATTTGTGCTTTTTATTTCTACAATGCCCGTATCCCACCCAGGTACTCAAAGTAAATGATCTACAGAAAGAGCCAATCCACAGACAATTATATCTTTGGAATAGACTCGTATGAGTTACGCCAATTCTTCCAATTGGAAATAACACTTTGTCTAAATACACCAAGGTGTCAACTTAAATAACTTCTATCTTTTTCCTTTCTCTTTATTTCTTAACCACAATAGTGGAACAGTAACATATAAACTTGTTCTACTATTTCACATAAATGATGCTATATATGTATATGCATATACCAACCAAGAATTAGTATGAAGTAGTCCATGTAATAGTTATTATCTATGTACTTATAGTATATAGAAGTATTTACATTTGTTTATCTATATAAACTGACTTATCGACCTTATTTTGTTTTTTGATTTGTTTACTTAAACAGGAAAATGTTGAAATTTGAAGAAATCATGATGATAAAAAAAACAAAAAAAAATCAAACATAGAGAAGAGAAATAAAAACAACATTCAGTGAGACTGAAGTTTATAATAATAATTATTATTATTATTATCACGTAAAAGACTAAAACAAGGGTATCTATGCTAATAATAAGTTCAAAGATAAAAAAAGTCTTTTAAAGAAATAGAGTATATGATATTATTTATAAGTTAGATCGAACATGTCAACAATTGAATCGAAAATTGAATCTAAAAAAAGGGAATTGGAGTCATTGAAACGTATTGCTGATTTGACAGATACAATGAAATCTCAATTATCTATACTAAGTGAACAAGTGAAACAAATTGAAACAGACGGTTCCCATGTGGCTGATATTATGAGTATATGGGATTCAGTGACACAATCTATTTCTGCTGCTGGCTTAGGGCTATTACGTTACGGAGAAGATAATTATAAGGTTGGGGATTGGAAAGAAGAAAATAGTAGTAAATCTAAAAATCAATCAGAAAATCAAGCTATGCCTTTACCTGAGGGTCTTGTCAGAGTGAGTGCTTCTAAAGAGGAATGATGCATACTCTAAATACAGATTGTTGATTGTTGCATATGTTCAGCTATTCAGCATTTCTTCCGTATTCATCTGCCTGCATTGTACTAGCATGAGTGGCGTGGGTCATTATATGAATTAGCAAATTGTACCAGAACCTATTAAGATAATAACTGATATGTGCTCATGATATAAATAAACAATCCTGTAAGGTTTTAGTTACCATAAAAGAAACACGCGAGCCACTTGAGACTGTTTTCCATCCGTACACCGAGAAAAGACATACATTTTTGTTTTTGAGATGAAAATTTCAAACGTTTTATTTTTTTATTTTTTTTAGATTTTGTTTTTCTATATTTTTTTGATATTTTTATTTCGAATTGTTTATTAACCAAAAAGGAAATTTCATGTCATCTTCCGACAGATCAAGTTACGTGTGAAAGAAACCGTCTTGAGAGAAGGAATCGAAACAACGTTTCTGTTATTTTCTCTTCCTACCTTTCTGAACTCCCAGCATGGTAGACGGTGCAAGTAAACGTTTGGTTTGGAATGGTGCGGTGCAATAGTATCATCTGTAGAGGGAACAACGCTACACCTGACAACTTCTCTCTCTCGCATCTCTCCCTGTCCACGAACGTCTCCCTTCCCATACGGAACCATGGGTATGCTTCCAAACTACGACGGATTCTATTCCTTCTTTTAGGCTCAATCACCACACCAAATATCGCTATAGTAAGTACTCAAAGATATATACAAAATAGGGCTGTATCGTTAAATATGTATATATGTATATGTAATGTGGGTCTTCACTTAAATACACAAGTCTTTTTGATTTTTGGCTTGCGAAGGGAAAGGACGCCACAAATACACTAGGAATAATGTCTAACAAGATCTTATCTCAAGCTCCAACTGAATTGGAATTGCAATTCGCTAAGGCCTTCGTTGATTTGGAAAACTCTTCCCCAGAATTAAAGGCTGAATTAAGACCATTACAATTCAAGTCCGTTAGAGAAGTATGTTTATTTTTAACGAAAAGAGAGAAATGGATCATTTCAAAAGAGATTACTATAATGAAATTTTTTTCCTCATATTTGTTATAAGACAGTACAAAGAACCATTTTTACAATAGAGCAGAAGAAATTATGATTGGAAAGCAAAAAAGAAAAAAAGAATGGCTATAAAAAATTATCTGATGTAATATTTGATTTATAAGGAAGAAACATGAGTAACCAAATAATGAGAAATATATATATATATGCTTCCATTACTGATTGATCCAATGATGTGATGATATTTTTGAAAGAGAAGTGTCAATTTTACTAACAACGTATTTTGATTAAATTAATATGCAAATAATAAAATGGAAGGCTACATGAAATTTTTTTTTCTTTTTAGTTTCATAGCTTTTTGAAGTATCGGTAGATATTTTTACTTTTATTTTGCATATTATAGTTCAGTATATTACCCTTTATTGGTATTATTATTATTATTATTTTATTTTAATAGATTGATGTTGCTGGTGGTAAGAAAGCTTTAGTTGTCTTTGTCCCAGTTCCTTCCTTAGCTGGTTACCACAAGGTTCAAACTAAGTTGACCCGTGAATTAGAAAAGAAGTTCCCAGACCGTCATGTCATTTTCTTAGCCGAAAGAAGAATCTTACCAAAGCCATCCAGAGGTTCCAGACAACAACAAAAGAGACCAAGATCTAGAACTTTAACCTCCGTTCACGACAAGATTTTGGAAGACATGGTTTTCCCAACTGAAATTGTCGGTAAGAGAGTTAGATACTTAGTTGGTGGTAACAAGATCCAAAAGGTCTTATTAGACTCCAAGGACATCCAACAAATCGATTACAAATTAGAATCTTTCCAAGCTGTCTACAACAAGTTGACTGGTAAGCAAATTGTTTTCGAAATCCCATCTGAAACTCACTAAGTTTATCAATAAATATATTAGATATAAAAATAGTGTAGTATAATATAAAAATATAATTGTCAATTTTCTGTTAATTGAATTTTTAAAATGTTGGTGGAAACATCGTTTTCTACTAGTATACTATGTCTGGATATATAAGTGTCTTTGTATATTATGTATATGTACTCTGATTTCCAGTCTTACCACGACTCTTAAACTGAGGGGATTTGAGTGAACCCTAACGGTATGTTGTTGTAGCTTAGATCTATATTTTTAGGCAGGTTAAAGTTTAAAAGAAGATAAGGTTTCTGTGGTAACCCTATAGTACTTCCTAAATTAATATTAAATCTATGTCAATAACAGCTTTTGTACAATGTTTTTAATTGATAGACACCCCTCGGATCATCAATAATTTATTTATTTCTAGTATACATTGTTTTCTAACAACAAAAAAGGGAACTCACTTGTTCCTAAATAATTAAACATTATGGATTTTATAATCAACTTTATATAATAGTCAGTTCTTATATATCAATTTTAACTACAAAGATTCAAAACTACTATTAAATATAAGATATATTTTAACACACATTTACGCATACTGAAGATAAAATTACTAATTGAGCCAAGTTAGGATAGATATATAGGTTTACCAGATCAACACAAGGGTTTAAAGGAACTTTTGCAACATTTACAGATATGCATACGAAATAAGAATGAAAACTCTACAGGTGCTTATTCGTTAAATATAAATAATAATTTGGGAAGATAATCTGGTAAATAAATAGTGGTTATTTGCTATTACCAGGTTAATTATGTAAAGTTCATTCTCTAGGTCTACGTATAAAAAAATATGCAGATGAAATATCTAATTGAATAATGAACGTCTCCTCCTCCAGTGCAACCCTTAAGTATGTTATTAGTGCCTGATGGTGGATACTGTTAACCCTAGAATTTCTGTCATATGTATTGTGGTAGTTGTAATTCTACTTTATTTAAACCTGGTTCAGAAAGGTTTGCAGATCGTTCCGTTAGGTCCGGGTAACGCTTTTTGCAGAAACATCGTTCTGAAGCAGGCTCAACAGTAAGTCTCCTCTGGTTTTACCATTCTGCACTTTTTTTTTCTGGCAATTTCGTTTAGTATTAAAGATAAACATTGAATATATGATTCTCTATTTAAGAATATCCTGTATTTTTGTATAGCTTCGAATTAACTCAAGCATAAAGCTTTTCTGGTCAGCTGATTTCTTCGTTGTATGCCTCTTAGAATGATCTTCCTCTTTATTCATTTGTATTCTCCATAACAGTTTGAGTATAATTCTGTGAACGACTGATATCTTCAACGTTATTTGAGATAGTTTCGTTTGTTACTGTGTCGACTGCTTTTCTATACCTAGCAGTAACTTTTTTTGCTTGGGTAAATTCTCATCATTCATCTCCAAGTTGTTGTTTTGTGATAAAGTAGTAGTTGGTGCTTTGTCATCTGAGGTCATTCTACCTGAGATGGTTTGATGAGACGATGAAGAAGTTGGGAGAAGAAGAAGACGAACGTAATTGAGAACGAATAGAAACAGAGTCACGGGATTGTGCTCCTGGTAAGATGTTGGATTGGTCAATATCGCTGTTGATGAGTTGAAGAAGGAGTCAACGTTTTGTGACGTTTAGGTGAAGGTACGTGACTGAAGAAAATATTATTGATAGAACGACGAAGTGACTTTTGTGCAGTGGTGGTAGTAAGTTTGGGACAAGATTTGTCGTGAGTAGTATCACCATTGACGGAATTGTAGGAAGTGGAAGGTGATGGTAATGGTGAATTTGGTGATGAAGCTTCGGATTGTGTAGATAGAGAAGATAATGGTTGTGAATGGGTAGAAGATGGTGATGAATGTGGTGAGTCTTCAATAGTAGGTTCGTTTAAGGTGGAAAAGAAGTAATCAAATATGCTAGTGTCAGAAGTGGAAGGTGTAGCAGGTTCAGTGAATTTGTAAGTACCATAGTTGGCTGTGTCAATGATGGAATGAGTAGATGGGATATAGATACGATATCCATGTGATTCATCAGATGGTCTAAGGGCAATACCTTCCACACCGCGTTCATCAAGTTTACTAATTGTTTTATGTTTAAAAATGACGACTCGGTGACCGAAGGGTAGGATGGTGCTGGCATCGATGCCACATAACCCCAGCTTGACTACAAGGAGACATCTTAGTGGCGGAGTTGATTATGGAGTTGCGTAGAAGAGTAGCAAAAGCAACAGCCTCAAACCAAAGTTTGTCAGGAAGATCACTTGAAGCAAGTAGTGTCCTGCAATCGTTTAAGAAAGTTAGATTGGAGCTCTCAGCAATTCCATGAGAAGCAGAACCGGTGGTAGATGTATAAGATGGAATGATACCAGCTTTAGAGAAAATGGACCGAACAACGTCATTGGTATACTCAGAACCACGATCGAGTTGGAAACATTTAATTCGAACGTTGAATTGAGTTTTAATCATCTTGATGAAGTTATAAAACATTGGTGTGACAGTAGCTGAATCTTTAGACCGGAGTGGATATACCCAACGGAAACGGGTATTCTCGTCGATGAAAGAAATGAAATATTTGGGAGCAGAAGAAGGTAGGTTAGGAAGAGGGCCAAAAATATCTGAATGTATATATTCAAATGGCGCATAATCCTTTTGGTATTTGGTACGGTGGCCAACTATGTGTGGGTGTTTGCGGGTCTTACCTTTCATACAGAATGGATATTGAAAATTGTTTATGTCAGTCCAATCGATAGAATCATGTGTAAGCCCGGTGATGGTTTTGTCTAGCAATGACTTTTTTGATATAATGGATGTTGATGTGACCAAATAGTTCGTGAACAAATTGAAGACTATGTTTGGGTTGGGTCTGGACGGTTTTGATGGTATATGTGTTAGCAGGTAGTAAGTATCTTTTGGATATACAGAAGTTATGACCAATTATAGTAATAGGACATAGGTAACTACCTTTGGAGTCAGTTAAACATAACTGAGTGGAATTGAGATGGACGTTAGCTTTACGTAGGTCGAAGCCGCTAAGAAGATTGTAGGAACAGCGAGGAGAATGTAAAGCAGCCAAAGTAGTAGTGAGTCCATTGGCCCATTTGAAATGTAATTGGCCTTTAGAGTTGATAGGAATACTATCAGAGTTGGCCATGGATAAGCGGTAACGGTTGGTGTGATGTGAATTGTGGAGGTAGTCTTCAGTGTTGACAATGGAAATATCTGCACCAGTGTCAATAATGAAGTAGTCATCTAGGTTAGATGGTTGGGTAGGTTCACGGTGGTGAATTGGGGTTACTTGGGTGGATGATGGTGAAGGATGCCTAAGAGATTCGGCGGGTGTGTATGATTTAGTGATAGTAACCTTTTTTAAAGTAGATTGTTTAAAGGTAAAGTCATTTGCAGAGGATTTAGTAGTGGATTTGGAACGGGATTTAGCAGAAGAACCTGTGGTGGTAGTGGAGGTAGAAGTAGATGAACGGGTTTGTGGTTTAGGGATAATGTCAAATGCAGGACAAGCAGTTCCTGTATGACCATTTTTAAAGCATAATTGACATTGGATAGCAGAGGAAGGTTGAGGTGGAGTAATGGTAAGTAGAGGGTTGGTTAATTGTTCTTGGGTGGCAGCAATGTGATCCAAGATTTGGTGGAGAGTGACTGTGGTTGGATTACAACGATAATTAATCCCAACCGATTCATACCCAGGTGGTAAATGTGAGATAATAGATTGGATAATCTGACGATCATCCACGGTAATGTTATGAATAGAGCATTGCTCTTTTAGATATTGGATTTGAAGTCTAAAATCATAGATTTCGGTATATGGGTTGAATTTGATGGTGTAGAGTTCGTGAGAATACTCATAACCAGTTTTTGCTCTACCGTATTTAAACAAAGCTAAGGTGATGACTTGTGCTAAAGTAAAGTAGGACTTGGTTAGCTTTTGAACAAACCAATCAGGATAAGCAGTGTTAGTGACATAATGGGTGAATAATGTAACTAAATAGTCTTTATCTGTAGTGGATAGAAGTATAGGTGTATTAGAAGTAGTAGGTATGAGGTGAGCTAAGTCATTTGAACGAAGATAATCGGCAAATATTCTCATCCATTCAGGAAAGTCAGATGGTTGTGCAATATAATATAATTTATGGTCAACAGTAAAGTTATTCACATTTGTATTAGTAAAAGCACCCCACTATCCTTTCTATATATCCACCCCAATTAATTCTACTTTCTCACTCTATCTTCTAAGACCTACATATCCTTATTACTTTCTACACCTATACCATAATAATATAATTAGTAGGGCCTTGGAACACTCCACACACTACTAATAAACCATACTATTTAATATGCTTAAAAGTCAAGAGAAGCAATATACTTAGTCAAGTAGTATAGTAGTATTAGCATCGTTGGTTGATGTTGAGGCAGACAAAGGTTGAGTAGTAGAGGTGTTCATGATAATAGGGTTGTATGATAAAGGATACCTTCTGGGGTCCAAGTAGTGTGGGAAAGGAGCATAGGAGATGTTTGGATGCCCTGGAAATGGTATAGGATAACGTGTTGGTTGAGAATGGTTTACGGTGCCCATTGATACTGGGGAAGGTATATGACCATTCATGTAAGGAGAATGTGAGTTATTAAAGAAGACATTTTCAGGGATGGAATTGGAAGAAGATGGTTCATGTGGAGAAGACATATTATCATGATTTGGAACAGTGGTAACTGGGTTTGGAATGTTGGAATCATTCTTAGCTCCATCAACCTGAGAGCTAATACCTTCGTGAGTGCCATGAGAAGAAATTGATAGATTATTCATATCGGTGGTAGGATTAGACATGATAATAAGTAGATCTGTAAAATCAATTGATAATAGTATAGTGGTATAAAATTAGTAAGAAGTTCTTCGGTTTCTTTCTATGTATGAAAACTATACATAGTATATAAACCTTGTATATGAATAATCTATTTATTCTTCTTTTTATATAAATTAATTTCTATCAAGATAAAATTTTTCAAATAATAAAAATGTATTTTGTTGTTGAGGAACAATTCTGGCATAAATAATATTGACCCAGCATACGGTTCACCGATTTGGGGAGGGGGGAAATAATTCAGCGTTTATTATATTAAACGTATTTTTGATTTGGGATTTTGTGTCACTTTTTGGATACATATTAATATTTTTTTTGTTTTTCTTTTACTATAGTCCAATATTTTTCACAGAACACTAATGACATAATGAATTAACAGTAAACAAGAAAAGCAAAAAAGAAAATACACTTATTCCACTTTTAAATCCAATTCTGTTTATATCTTCACAGTGTTGATACATTATCTGGTTTTAAATAAATCTTACACAGTGTCTAATGAGCGTTTCCTAATTAAGTAATTGTGTCATAGTTTTAATCTCTGCTAATTCACAAATTCTTTTATTCTTTTTCATTTTTTTTTTTCGATGATAATACAAAAGAGTTTTATGGACAAATTTCTCATATAAAAATGCGTTAATAATTCCACAACACAGTTTTAGTCATTGATTTGACCTACTTTCAAAAACTATATAAAATAATACATATGGAAATAATTTCTTTTGTTTTTTTCTTCTTATTTTGCATTATTCAGGTAAGATGTGGCAAGGTGAATATATAAACAAAACAGCAAGAGGAAAAGATACAAAAATCTGAACTTCCATAAAATACTTACCTGGCCACCAATGCCAATTCATCACACAAGTAATCGATAGCAAGTAGTGCACTACTGACGCTGTCAGTATAATACTTATTATTTCCAACGAAGTGTATTTGTTGTGTATCTACAAAAAAATAACGAGAGAGAGAGAGAGAGAAAGGTTTGGGGGGGGAGGAAACAAAAAACAAAAAAAAGAAATAACGAGACAAGAAAAAAAAAAAATTTCAACTGTTATTGGCTCCTCGGCGGAAATGCAGGAGCATAATTGGAAACCCGTCATTTCCGCAAACAGAATCCGCAACCAGTCTAGCTGTTTTGGCAGAAATGAAGGACGTTATTCCGAAGACGGCACAGCCAGAACTGGCCAGGCCGCTGTTTCCACATCTCGGAATTTGTGCGGAAACAGAACCCGTTCTGTGGTGTTTTATCAATAAGGATTGAAGTTTTGGTTAACTGATAAAATAACGGTACGACTATGCAACTGAGATGCAAACTGTATTTACAAAATGCTGATGTTTAGTCGTTTTGTATTTGACTTGTTTTTACCACAAGGATAATATTGATTTAGGTAATAGGTGATTAGGTTAAAAAATAAAAAATACCATCTGGTTTTGACCACTATAACACTATTAATACACATTTTTTTTTTTTTTTTGATGAATATAAGGCTCATATAACTTCATTACATTTATTTTTGTTTCATTCACAACAACAGAATAATAAATAAATACATAAATAAAAAATCATAGAAAAAAGAAAACAAATCGACTCGTTAAAAAAAATTTATTGGTTACTTTTAGATGAGCAGGGAACAAAATGTTATATCAAACAATACTGATACCAATATCAATAACAAAACTAATAATATCAATAATAATGATACATATAATCGAAAAAATATACACAATGTAATTAATAAAAACTCTATGGATTATGTGATACGGTCAGGGATTGCTGGTGGCCTCTCTGGTGCATGTGCAAAATCTTTAATAGCTCCTTTAGACCGTATAAAGATTCTGTTTCAAACTTCTAATCCCCATTATACTAAATACTCAGGTTCCTTAATCGGTCTATACGAAGCTGCAAGGCATATATGGATAAACGATGGTATCAGAGGCTTCTATCAAGGTCATTCCATCACTCTTTTAAGAATATTTCCATACGCTGCCATCAAGTTCATTGCATATGAACAAATCAGAGGCTATCTAATACCGTCTAAAGAATATGAAACACATTGGAGAAGATTGGTTAGTGGGTCCCTTGCAGGCTTGTGTAGTGTATTTGTCACTTATCCACTAGATCTGACTAGAGTGCGGTTGGCTTACGTTACAGAACATAAAAGACCCCATATCTTTAAGATTGTCAAAACAATATATCAAGAGCCTGCCTCAATCACTTTGACATCAAAATTCTATATTCCCAACTGGTTTGCCCATTGGTGTAATTTCTATCGTGGTTATGTACCGACGGTCTTGGGGATGATCCCATATGCAGGTGTCTCCTTTTTCGCTCACGATTTCCTACATGATATACTTAAGCATCCAATTTTGGCACCTTACGCTCTATTGGAACTATCAGAAGATGATGAATTCCTAATAGCCGAAAGAAATCAAAGAAAACCTTTGAAGACGTGGGCAGAGTTATTCTCAGGCGGATTGGCAGGTATGTTATCTCAAACTGCATCTTACCCATTCGAAATCATACGAAGAAGATTGCAAGTTAGTACGTTATCGGTTCAAAACATGTATACACATAAGTTCCAAGGCATTTTAGACATAGCAAAGACTATCTATTTAGAACGTGGATGGAGGGGGTTCTTTGTTGGGTTAAGCATTGGATACATTAAAGTTACCCCAATGGTTGCATGCAGTTTTTTCGTATACGAAAGAATGAAACTTTATTTTGGAATTTAAATAAAAAATATGTTGTTACTCATCATCATCATCATCATTTCTTACTTTATTTTTTTGAGGGATCTGTTGATATTCATGTACATATATATACATTGTACTTACATAAAAAAACAACCAGTTTAATATATTCACTGATATCTGATTAATCTTCTCTTTTTTTTTATTTATATTTTTATTTTTGAAGGTAATAAGACAAACGATCCTTAACTATTTATAAGAATACCTTTTTTTGTAACAGAATGGAAAAAAAAAGAAAACGACACTATAATTAAGATGAAAGAATACTCTCTACAGATCATTGTAATTCAACTGGATTTGTTAATTAGGTGGGGATTCTTATATATCCAAGTAGTATCTTTTTCGAAACAGTGTATGGCTAGAACATTCCTACACTCCCAAAGTTTTTTTTTTTTGTATCATTTTAACTTTATAGGAGTTGTGATATACACAACAATTCTAACCCATAATTTTAAACGCTCTGGCATTTTCCTTACCTTTGTATGTGCATTGCTTTCCAATCGAAGTTCCTTCGAGACTTTATTGAGAGTGCTTTTATATTGAAAGCTCTATCAAAAAAATAAAAATAAAATAAAGACGACAATTCTGTACTTCCTCCACTTAAAAATATTTATGTAATATACTACTTCCCACACGCCTTATAACCCGACTAATGACATTATTTTCTTGAATATATGCATGTATATATTTATATGTGAAATGTAAAAAATAAATATATGGAGAACAGTGTTAAATAATCCTCTATTTAAAATGTAATTAAAAAAAACAAAATTATTCGATATGGAAAGCCTTCTCACCACTTTTCAGGGCTAAAATGTTACGTACATCTGTTGTGTATCTTAAGGCTTCCAAAAGAGGAATAAGATTTAAAAGATCTGCATCAGTGGGGTCACTGATCCAACCTTCTACCTGTATAGCATTATCCACTTGCATTGCATAACTTATTGGACTATTATCTATAATAATTACCTCGTTTAATCTATCTACAGATACTGAATTCTTGCTTCCACCATATATAATACTCAGGTCCTTAATGTAACCCACACCATCCCGAAGTGTGCAGTCGTTTCTGTATAATCTTTTCATAAATTTACCTGGGAAGGAACTTTCTAACCAATCAATAACTGGATCTGCATATTCTCTCATAGAGGCAGTGAAAATTATAATATCATACCATTTTGATATTTTCTTCAAAAATTGATCGCAGTATGGTCTTTTATAAACATAATATAATGTAGATATCCCACTAGTAGAAAATTTCACTTCCACAATATGTGCTTGTGATGGGTTGTTATGTGTGGTACCTCTCGATATTGAGTGGATTAAAGTCTCATCAAGATCAATCACTAAAGTTTTCTTTTTTTGTGAATACAAAATAGATCTAGGTATCAATTTCTTGGGAAACAAGAACCGTCCCATTTTTTTAGTACCTAAAGTAGTCATACTAACATGACTGGCACCATCAGAATTGACTATTGATTTACCTGGTTTCAATTTTGGATTGCTTTGTTTTATAGTTGAGGCTTTAAATAGGGACCCTTTGACTATATCTCTTTGTAGATAAAATTCTTCACCAGATGATAAATCCTCTTCCGGAATTTCTCCAATAGATTCTAATGTTGAATTCTTTGAAGATTTGTTATTTATTCTCTTCGTGTTTAAAAATTTCAGACGTGATCTTGCACGTAACTTTATCCCCCTCTCCACAAAAGATATAGGCAAAGTTATAACCCACCACACAAAATAGAATGGCTTGTATATAAAATAGTATGGTAGAAAGAGAATGATTGACATAAAAATTCTTTTGAAGCTATATTGCACATTGTATTGGGTTTCATCATCATGGAGTACATCCAATTGTATACTAGGGGTGATTTTCTCTTCATTATTTTGTTCAATATTTTCTATTATATTTAAGGAATCTGTATCTTCTAATGTTTCTATATCACTTGGCTTAATATCAACTGTAAGAGGTACCAAACTTTCAAAACCAGCGTTGTCCACATTTTCTAAGGGATCTTGTATATGTGATGGCTCGTTATTTTTGTCTTCAAAACTATCTTTTTGAAGAGGATCTCCCTTATTACCAAATGAGTTAAATAAGTATTGTGATAGGTATGACAGTGTATTCATGTATTCATTAATTATATACTAAATGTAAGTTGTTGAACATATCAATCAAAAGTAATAAATATGATCCTATTTTGAAAGAGGAGATAGGGGAAGCTGACAGAACTTTGCAAACGATGTAAAGAGTTGGCTATAAAAACTATTTGTTATTTATACTTTGGAAACAAGTTTTTAGTTAATACTGGAAACAAATAAATTCTGTATACGATGAAACTAGATGCCATTTATTTTTTGTTACTATAAACCTAGTGATGATGCATGTATTCTCGTATATATCTGTAAATTCATATTATTAGAGACATTTTCCTAGCCATGTGGGCTTTTTTCCCTGTCAAATTAAATTTTGTTGAATTAACAAAAGAATGTACAAAATAACATGCGCATAGACAAACACACATATACATTCAAGTATAGACTTATGAATAACTTACAGATTAGACATATGATTTGTACAAGTACCAAAAATGTTGTTCCTAACCGATTGATATAGCACAAAAAGTACCTATTTGCATCAAAGAAAGTTGTGGGATCTCTAGACGAGACACGTTTCAAAGTCTTAATCATCCATACGGAGTGTTCCTTTTACAAGATCTTTATACCTACCACTCACGTACTCTCTTTCTTATCTAATTCGCCTTTTTGAGTTCACCAGAATTAAAGATATATCTATATATAGATATACATAAGATATAAAAAAAGAATAGAAGAAAAAAAAAGGAATGATATACTGTGATATTTCTAGAAAACCTTTTTTTTTATCTACATTCAATTCAATCTAGTTGCAGTTACTTGCTCCCAGATATCAGAAATGGTTGCTTTATAAGGATCGAGTCTTCCTTAAGCATTTGGCGCAAACTTTCCCATTCATTCTGTGCTTTAGTTTCGAAAGCTTGAGATTTCGATTGGATCAATACAAGTTCCTTTTTAATAAAATCCAAATCTTCTTGAACATTCTTTTGTTCATGAACAAAATCATTAAATTTGATTGCCTGATTTCTAATTTCTTTAAACCAATTCAGCTCTTCATTACTAATCACTAAGTCCTTAAATTTATCGTTACTTTCAATAACTGATAGTTTTTCATTTAATTTCTTGAATCTATCAATAAGTTTCACCTGCTTCTCTAATTTTTCATTCCATCGTAATGATTGTTGTCGATTTAAATCCTCAATCACAGTTTGCCTAGAGATCAAATCTTGAGCATGTTTTAGTTGCTTCGTTAATTCATATTGTTGTTCCAAGATCCTACTGTGTAAAGTGATCCCCAAACTTTGTCCCTTAATTATTTTCTTAATAACATCACCGGAAAGTTTTGTCATGATCTCTAATTGTTTCTCGTTCGAATCATTGAATAATACTTCTTGTCTAATTTTTGGTTCTATGATATCTGGGAATGGATCTTTACATTCTTCTATATATCTTCTAGTCAATTCCATTATTTCACTAGTTGGTTGAGAAAATGACACTGAATAGTTTGGTTTACTGTTATTCTTTTCTACTTCTTCTTTAGTAATATTTTCTTTGGGAATGTATAGATTAGTCTTTGTCGATAAATTTTTAACATATATATTTAATGGTGATGATACAAGTAAACCTTCAGTACCATTGAAATTCCAAACACCTGCTGAAAGAAATCTATCATTCCACTTTAGAGGGGTTACATTACTATTAAATGCAACATTCGTTAATGAGGTCATATCTTGTTTTGTAATACAGTCAGAGACTAAAGATGACCAAGATGTAGTATCGACCAGAAAAACATTCCTACTATCTTTAATCAAAATATTACCCATTTTCATGAATGATTTTATAATTTTGCAATTATCCTTCGTTGTTAATTGCAAATCTTCAATTAAAACTAGGGAATTGTTGTAGTAAAAATCTGAACTATCCCAAACCATCGATAATTCTAAGTCTTTAAATAAAAATAGTAAAGTATTATCATCAAAAATCATTGCCAATAACTCATTACCTTGGCCAATATCAACGACTGATATTTCCTTTGATGTTGTATCATATAACTTATTAGGATATGGTGCAATAGTGAACGGACCTTGTACTTTTACATATCTGTAATCATCTTCAATATCTACCCCATCCTTATGGCTCCCATCTCTTTTCTTAATATCCAATTGTGCAGCAAATTGTACTTGTTTAATAATGTTTCTCTTTATCTCAGGTTTTGTATCTTTATCAATAGAATTATATAATATAACCGACTTACTAATCAATGTCTGAATCTCATTATCTGAGATGGAAAGTCGAGAGGGAAGACATGGGTATAAAGCATAAACATCCCCACCACCAGATACACTCAAAAGATATAAAGTTAACCCATCATTACTAAATGCCATATCTGTAATTGATGTGACTTTCCCTCCAAGACCAAGCCGCCCTGTATCCTCATTTACAACGGTTTTATTACCAGTTTCCAGATCATATAACCAAATTGAATCATCTTGGAACAAAACAACTAAACATGTATCATTGGCTGCCTTCGG
This sequence comes from Arxiozyma bovina, assembly GCA_023309525.1. NCBI lineage: Eukaryota > Fungi > Ascomycota > Saccharomycetes > Saccharomycetales > Saccharomycetaceae > Arxiozyma > Arxiozyma bovina. The sequence continues at coordinate 26,337 of JAKZLQ010000168.1, read as the reverse complement.
ATGAAATAAAACCTTTTTAATATTTGACATGCTATTAATATTTGATATTTTTTTTGAAATGCCGATTTCATATTACAGACATCTTTGTATGACCATGGAATCTCTATTAAATAAATATCGACGTTTGTGGACAATGCAATAAATTTGGAATTATTACTTACAATAACATCAATAACATCTGATATTTCTTCTGGTATATCCACAGGCATAGAATTATAACCATCATCATTAATAAAGGCCCATCTTACAAATTTTGTTAAAGTTTCCAGTTGAACAAACCGAGTTCCATTATGTGTGGTAAAAACGTATCTATTACCATTATCAAGTTCATTTAATGCAGGTAGTCTAAAGATTGATTTTGATTCAATTAATTGACAAGCCGACGCACCTGCCACATTGGAATTACCCACTGCTAATGAGGTCATATCTCTATCAAAATACTATATGTATATACGTGTTTCTATGTCTGAACATATATATATATATATATAATATGATGGCCCTTAAACTGACTAGGTCAATGACTTGTCTCAAGAGGATCAAGATCTTCACACGTCTATGTATATTCCTTTAAGGCTGTGTCTTATTTGTAATCAAAAATGAAGCCCTTTCTCTGGCCTTTCCGATGGAGTTCTTCTTTCTCTCTTTAAGATATTTTCGTCTTTTTTTCTTTTCTTCTCATCTTCGTCTGGAATGACATACTCAAAAGACGAAGCAAATGGCAAAGATATTAAAGACAATGATCCTCTGCTCACCTCATCACGAATGGTTCATCAGTGCAAGTACCACTGCATGAGAAAGAAGAAACCTTGTGCATATCACATATATTGGTGCTTAGTAATCAAAATAAAAAGTGATCACTTGGTAAAGCCGAGAAAAACCGTAGTTAGGGAGAGTTTTGACATAAATAACGTGTCACCAACAGTAACATAGCAATGTATAGTTCCTGTAGATACTCGACCCATTTATACGTTCTTATGATCTATAGAAAGGCCACTACAACCATCTCGAAGACCCAGCCTACAACCCCCTGTATAAACAGATTCCAAGCAACATAATAACAAAGTTTGGGACTAAACACGCTCCAAATAAAGAGATGGTATCTTAATATTATACAGGAAGCCAGTAAACAACACCCAATAATACAATTGAAAAATATTAAAGGTAATTTACTCTTTGCAAACATCTCCCATTTACTGATATTTTTATAAATTGTGCGCTTAGTGTAAAGATATTGCCATGAGAATAAGGTCCAATATATTGCCGGAGCAAAATTTGACACTGTCATTAAACACCCAACAATGTATATGTTGTAGTCTGAAGATATCCCATGATATGCGTTAGATAGGTCTATAGTTGCGATAGAATTTGAACCACCAAACTGGAAGAAACAGAAATTTTGTAACATTACAGACACGATTGGGACCAAATATAATTGACTCTTAAATTCGTCTTGTAATATTTGTGCAACACATCTTCCTATTATATCAAAAATCAAATATTGTGGAATATTTCTTGATGGTGAAAGGTATATTAAGAACATCGTGATATCTCTAAATAAACTTTTAATAAACTTTTTTTTGTTACTCCCCTTAATAACCAATAAAGATATGCGTAGAAGAATTAAGATAGAAAATAATTTATAAACAATTAACGCTGTTGGAACCAAAGCTTTTTCAAATATCACTGTATGATCCTCTTTAAACAAATATTTTATATTCACTTTGACCATCTCTTTCAAACAACCAGGGATATTTTCTTTGTCTACAAGAGCCCAATTAACTTTATATGAAATAATCATTACTGGCACGATAATCTGAGCCAACGGAGTCAAATAATCAAAATCAGATGAGATACTCAACCATAATATTGTAATACAATTCAAACACCACTTAATGCTTGGAGCTTCATCCAAGAGGTTAGCTATGACGTATGTATATACAGTCTTTTGACCGGCATTATTCCATCCACGGATAAACCTCACACAAACGAAAATGATTAAACTTGACATATATGTGATTTTTTTCTCTGGTCTTGAAATTATTACTAACAGTACAGTTCCCGTAATTATCCACCACCAAATTTGATGTTCTTCTTCAACAAAACTGCTACCAAAAGTCGAGATACCTATCAATAAAGATATGAAACCTAACATTACCATGGCAAACGAGAATTGCAATTCTTTTAGGGTTAATAAAGAAACTAAGATAGTGGATAAAACCATAAATGCATACCCAATAGTCAACTTTGTATAGTTATAATTAGTCGCTGACCTTGTTAAAGATTGTTGAATTTCTTTCATGTATAAATATAGTTTATCGATATCCCACAATTTAAAATCTTTATCAATTATTTCATTATTTAAGATAGAAAGTTGTCTAAAATTTTCCCAAACTTTGATTAATCTTGTATCATCATTTAAAAACGGTAAAAATTCTGAGATTATTATCCCTACACTATTTTTAGGGATTGGCACGTTAAACAACGTTGAGAGTGTAGGCACCAGATCAATTTGTTGAATCTGTTTCATATACTCAAAAGTTGCTTCACCATCATCATTGAGTGGTGTATCAAAGGGTGCACTTATATTCTTAAAAGGTGTCAATTGAAGTAATTTGGGCGACATAAATACCATACCAGCATGTGTTTCACCAGCGGAAGACCCGCCATGGTTACCTATATCATTCATTCCATGATCACCCATAAGCACCAGAAGAGAATCCTCATCGATAATCTCTTCGTATAGTTGTCGAATAATAGTATCCATTTCCATCTGTTTCTCCGGCATAAATTTGGAATAGGCACCACCTTTATGTCCTATGTGGTCCAAGCCTAAATAATGTAGAATCAGAGTATCCCATTGATCCTTTCCCTTTATTTGATCCTGCAGATGTCTAGTTACGTTATAATCCACCTCTTGAAAATCACTAACGAAAAAAGAATTGGTGCCCTCCCATGAATCGAAAAAGTTCTCCACTGGAGAAAACAATTTCAACCAAGTGTCATCACCGAAGAACCGTATCCTGTGGTTTGAAACTCGACGTAACTGGAGTAACCAGGAATCTTGTTCTGATATAGACGACGAAATGTCATCTTCTGCCACGTTTAGGATGGCATCAAGGAAGTTGGGTGTGGAACCTGTGGTTATACCTTTTAATCTTGGCAGTGTGACAGTTGGAGGATTTGAGAACGCAGTATACCCCCATGCTTCACCTGAGTTTAATTTTGAATGGACGAAATGGAAATTTGAACTATGTTTATCGAAGACGAAATCACTTCTTAACGCGTCAATGACAACCAATACCAATCTATTGAATACAGGTTTTGAATTATTTTGTAACGATACATTGTAGTTAAAAGTGGAGATTCCATTTAACACATTTTTTTTGGGGAAGAAACCTAAACTGAAGAAACCTATTGCCAATAATTGAATTAAATAAATGAAAAGCAACCTTAATAGCATCTTTATACTGGTTAAAAAAATTTTTGATACTGTCGACCACAGTAGGGCCTTATTCCAATCTGAATTCACAATTACGTCCTCCTTATATATATATATATATATATATATATATGTGTGTGTGTGTGTGTGTATGTATGTGTTTGTGTGTGTGTGTGTATGTATGTGTATGTGTATGTGAAAGAAACTAGTAACTCTAGTAGTTCTCTATTTGTATAGAAGCCGTTATTATACATATTGAAGTTCTTCTGTTATTATTTAATTAATTTTATTATTTTTCACTCTTCTCGAACGCGAAAACTTAGTTAATACTAAATACACAAAAAAAGAAAAAAAGAAGAGAAAGATATATATATATATATATACTATTGAAAAAATCTAGTAAAAAAAAAAAAGATACTTAAATCTAAAAGAAGAAAGATAGAAAATTCTCTTAGCTGATACCAAATCACAAAGATATGCAATGTTAAACTATTAATGTCAGATAATATTAATAATTTCATATCTGAATTAAAAAAAATTTTCCCAGAGATTATTGAGTATGAAGGAAAGGAAACAGATACTGGTACCAAAAAAGTACTTACGCGTCATATATTGTACATAGATGATGGTATACCCATCACAATAACTAATAGTGATGAAACAAATATAGAGATATTAAGACAATTTTTAAATATATTGGATATTAATCTTGGCAACATATATAAACGAGTAAGTTCTCGAATATATAATAATAGGAAGTCTTGGAAGGTTAACAAGTGGGAAGAGATGCTAAGTTCAGGTTTAATCTACGTAAGCTACTGGGGTGGTACGGATACTGAAAACAACAGCAAGAGACATTGCGGCCAACCTATGGTATTCTTATCGTTTATGTTAACAGAAGAGATTGATGTGTCAAGACTTGGGATCACCGATTTTGTAGTATATCTATACGAAATCCAGATATTACCTGAAATACGCGGATTAGGAATAGGACAAAGATTACTCAAATGCTTAAGAGATACTTCAATAGGCTATAACGATTTTCTTATTAGTAATAATAATAATAATCTTAATATCAATATCAACTCTGCATGTCAAAATGGTACAATAATAACTGCGATTGTATTGACAGTTTTCAGCCAAAATGAAGCTGCAATAAAATTTTATAATAAATTGCAATTTCAATTTACTGTGGGGTCTCCAAGAGACGAGTTTGTAACTGACAGAATTGCCAATAGAACTAGAAAAAGACGTCAAAATGCAGAGAATACTACTACCACCACTACTACTACTGCAAGCCAAGATGTAATCAAACCTATATACTATCTACTGTACCTACCTCTATAAAAAACCGTACAGATGGATATTCCCCACCTTCACAAACACACTCTCTCTTTTCTTTTAACCTACATATATATATATATATATATTACCATAATCAATTTCTTTTTTTTTTATCCCTATTTGCAAAAAAAACAGTATTTCTTTTTCTTTTTCTTTTCTTTTCTTTTTGGGTTATATTACATCCTTTTTCCAAAAAAAAAAAAAAATCTTATTATTATCTCCGTTGGAGCGGAACAAAAAAGGGCAACAAAAACTGAGGAAAGCACCCTTTTTTTGTTTCTATTGTTGTTGGAAGAAAAATAGCCAGTCACAAAAAACAAAAAAAACAATAAAAAAGAAAACAAAGAAAGATTGTAAAACAATAGCAAACGGCTGAATTTGAATTACACTTTTCTTTTGTTCCTTTCACTGTCCCTATTGTCTTCGAGGGGGAAAAAAAAGGCAGGGACAAAACACAAAAAAAAGAAGTTTAAAATTCCGATTTTCAAATTTGGTCCAATAGAAAAACAGTGATAATTTTTGTAAATGAAAGATTACACACATATATGTATATATATATTTTTTTATTTATTTATTTTTGTTGATAGAACAACACTCTAATTTGTCAAATTGCGTACTGTGCAGATTTATCTATATGTCTCTTTGTCTGTCTCGCTGTTCTTTCCTAACTGTTTTCTCTTCTCGGAGTCTCACCTTGACTTAGAATTTCCTTTATTCGTTCATTGCCTAAAGTAAACAACGAGACACGTAGGAAAAAAAAAAAAAGAGAGAGAGGGGGAGAAAGAAAGAGAGAGAGTATGAACAACCGTAGCAAACTCCATCAAGGAACTGGAAAAAGTCATCAATATTCGATAATAACAATAAACATAGTAATATATATTATATTCTTTTTTTTTGGTCTATTGATTGGTTCCGAGTTCCTGTTAATATACATTCTTTTATTTTTGTTGTTCCTCTTTCTCGAGCCTGGATCATAACTTGTTCTTTTTTTTTTTTTTTTTCCAATTCCGAAACTCCTGTTTTCCTTCTTGTTTTGTTTTATTTGTGCTTGTTTGCAAAACAAAACAGGAGTTTCATTCAGATCTCGACATACATACTGTCACTACTTACTATTGTCACCACCTTCAAAGATAAGATATGTCGAGGGAGCGAACACTTATATAAAAAGAAGAACAAGAAGGAGATGGAGAGAAAGAAGGAACTTAGTTGTTGCCTTTCTGGGTTTCCTAACTTTGTGTTAATTACCTTTCTACTCTTTCTTATTTTAATTTTAGTTTTTCATTCCCACTAATCACTCTTCTTTGATCTTTGATTACTTTTTACTATCTTTTTCATTCAATGTTGTAAAACCTATCCTTCCCTTTTCTATTTTCTATTTATCTTTTTTTTTTTTCTTATATGGGTTCTCTGTCGTGCTTACATTTGCATATCTATGAGTAAGAAGATTCATCGTTTATGATCCGTGACAAGTTTTCTACATATATTTAACAACAACAACAAGTCAAAAAAAAAAATATTTATATATATAATTTACTTTGTTTCATTTATTCGGTTCTATACCTTTTGTGTTAATATTCCTTTTGTGCTTAATAGAAATAGCAAATATAACGTCTGCCTCGAGAAACTTTTTTTTTCTTCTTATTTCGCTCATCTCTAAGATTGCAAATTCCCTTTTATGGTAATCCAAGATCTATAAAGTTATACAAAACATTGCAAACATCATAAATAAATATAAACAAAAACAAAAAAATACTATATATTATATATCATCCTTCAAATGACCTCTTTAAATTATACATTTAATTCAAGTGGTAATAACATCAATAATCTTCACAGTAATGGTATCACTATCACAGGTATAACTGACAATGGTAGCAATACCAATAATAATAACAGCAATAGTAGTAGTAATAGTATTAGTAATAGTATTAGTATTAACGGTAATAATCTGAATAATGGGGGTATCATTGGTCCTAGAACTTTATTACATCCTCTTCTGGATTCTACTACACCAAGAGCTTCCACAAAACATCCTAACATATCCTTTGGTCCCACATCCACACCTGCCACCACTGGTTTGAATACTAACAATCTGTTGAGTGCTTCTTATGATAGTTCCAGTATAATCAATCCAACCTGTTATCGTTCTTCTTTACAGTTCACTCCAAATGGGTTGAATACTAACACCAATGCTAATGGTAATCATACTGTCTCGTATCAACAACCACAATCACAACACTATTCGTATTCTTCAAATTTTGTACCAAAATTGAACCCATCTAACACTCAGTCTTCACAAACAGATGATATTGGTACTAACAACAGTAACAATAACTATACCTTACAGAATGTGAATGGATTATTTGCTCGTTCTTCTCTATCCTATGAGTATAAGAACCCGATGGTTCAAAATAATGAATATGATAATAGTTATATCAACACTATCAACACAAATGCAACTCCCATTTCTACCGCCAATAGTAACAGTACCACCAAAGATACAAAATTCCTTTCTTTACTCAATAACCCTATCCTAAGAAACAACAACAACAATTCACTAATAGATTACAGTAATTATATCCCAGGAAACTCCTCGATACTCCAACAATCTCCAAACCATCCAAGATTATCTATATCATCACAACATTTTAATCCATCAACTGTATTGAACACCGGTCCACCACCACCACCTCCTCTAATGACTCCGAATATCAAGACAGAACCATCAAATCAGTATCGTGCAGGACATAGTCTGTCATTCTCTGGCCCTACCACCGTATCCTCCTCTAATTTATCTGCACTATCTGCACATTCTCCAGGGGTTTCATCATCTTCTGTCGCTTCTACTCACCTCTATCAGCAAAAACAACAGAATAATCAGAAAATGTACTCTCAACCCGTTAGTCTGCGTAGTCTTTCTATTAGTTCTAATGCATCAACCACATTAAGTGGCGGGAACATAGTACCATCTATTGTCAATCCTAGATATTCTATATCAAGTTCTTATAATCCAAATACAATAGCATCAGTAGCACCTTTCAACGCCACCACCACCACCACCACTACTACTACTACTACCACTTCTTCTGCAAATGCTGCCATTACAGAAAACACCAACAATAACAATGAATATCCTACTTCTAATCTAAATTTAATAATAAACAGTGATTTAAGTCCAAAGTCGACCTATGCTAGTCTTAATAGCAACGCTTCAACTCAGAATAACGGAAGTATTTATAATAAAGACAATCATGGAAATAACAATAACGTTATTTTTACTGCTGACAAAGACGGTAAAGAGGATGCCTACCCTCATAAATGCAATCAATGCATGAAGTCATTTAAAAGAAAATCTTGGTTGAAAAGACACTTATTGTCTCATAGTACAGAAAGACATTTTTTCTGTCAGTGGTGTTTAAGTAGACATAAAAGAAAGGATAACCTTTTACAACATATGAAATTGAAGCATCCTAAGTATTTATATCAAGAATTAAGGTTGGCCAATGTTCCATTTAAATGGCAAAGAAGTAAAAATATTAATTTTGACAACATTCCTGATGATAAAAGGATTGATTATGTCGATTCGATTAAATCTTTAATATATCAAGGTGTTCTAAGTAAAGAAGATGTAAAGAGAGTTTTAAATGAAATCATAGAAAGAAATCGTTAAATCATAATAAACAATACTAATAAGTAAGATAATATTCTTTAAACTGTTTCCTCCCTTTTTTTATTTTTTTTCCTTTTTCCTTTTACCACGTATTTTATATATTCATACCGTTTATAGTACATTTATATATATATATCATCAATATTCTTTGTTTTTGAATTTACATATTTTCACATCTTTTGATAAGTAAACAAGGTATTAATCCCGTTAAATTGAGTCACAACTAATATATGACTCGTAGCCAATACAATATAGATGTCTTTGCTAGTGCATACTTCTTTCCTTCAAATTTGGTATTTTATAATAACATCTAAAAATATGAACAATAAATAAAGTATGATATGCGACGTATAAATACAAGATATACTTTTTTTTAAAAAAAAATTACAGTATACCGAAACTTATCATATTACTTATCTATTTTCTTTTTAAAATAATGTTTATTTGGTGTTCCAATTTTGTGATACTTTTCTTCTTTAGTTAATTTTAGTTTTACAAAGAAACGTCAATTTATTTTTACCTTAACTTTTGCTAAAATTAGTAGTAGTAAATTTATATTATAGTAATCAACATACAAATAGCTTTGCTAAGAGATAAAATATATAAAAAGGGCAGCACATTTTCGATTCTTTTTAAAATAATTTATTCTCTCTTTCTCATATTTTATTTTATGTTTCTTATGCCTTTCCTTTGTCTTTTCATTGCTTCTTTTTGCATCAAAAAAAAATCACAAGCGTCAATTTATATATAATTGATACTTAGTCACTTTAAAACTTCAGAAATATCAAAATTTCAACTGTAAAAATTTTAATTGTGGACTGTCTATAGCATCTTCTGATATGTGTATGTTTCAAATTTTTTTTCTAGGTGCCAGTGCTTTAGTGTTTCCAATTTGTTTATTTTACGTTGGTGTTGCGTGGATCATCAGAAAATGTAAAATAGATTATGATTAGATGCAATTTAGGCAAAACTCATTCTATATCACGCTATGCCATTATTATTTTAATTTTTTTTTTTTTGCACTTAACATTTTTTGTCCCATTACATTTAATACCACAGACTACCTCATGGTAACAGATAACATAGGATTATGATGCAAAAAGACTTTCTCAGCTAATGTCCTGATAAAAGTTTTTAAAAGAATGTTCTTTTGTATTCACTTCTCTCCTAATAAGAAAAAAAAAAGAATTCTGTTTTTATTACTTTCAGTTCAAATTTCATATCTAAACTCTAAAATCTTTTAGTGACAACTGTCCTTTTTGATACTTAACTTACTAGAAGTCAACATTTTGTTTAATTTACCTCTATTTATTCTGTACCAACTTTTTCGCCTTATTATTTTGATTACGTCGTGTATTCAATGCCTTGTCTCCAATAATATTCATATTAAGGCTACCTCAATAAAATATAATCCTTTATTCAGAGAAGATTATAAAGTTCCACACAAAGAAAAGTAATTAAACGTATTTCCACTATAACCCTTAAGATTTCTTTTTTAATACACGTAAATAGTTGGTTCAGATATAGTGTTGGAAGAACCACCACTTGTCAATGTCGTATTCTCTAGTTAAATCATTTGTACATATGTATCTCCCGGATTAGTCGTATATCATACAAGGAATCTTCTTCCTCATAGCTCATATTGTTATTTTATAGATATTTTTATTTTACTTACTCCTTTTTTCTGCGTAATATAGACACCAATATTCTCGTTTCTGTTCATCCTGAGTCTCATACTTTAGTCATAACCTGTTAATATTTAATCTTATCTTCACATGACAAAGAAATTGCTTTCAGAAGTGTCTTTCGTTCCAGTTTATCTTCTCAAAACTATTACCAGTTTAAATGTTGATAAAACATTTCACTAGAGCGTACTTGGTATTAAACTTAATGTTAAACGTCAATTTTCACTTTTCTGGTACCTTTTATCATATCCATCAATATACAGATATTATGTAGATTTATCTTAAAACCGTACAAATATGAAAAGTTGAAGTTTGGGCCCTTTGACTTTACTCACGTTTATAATTAAAGGGAATAGATGTTATATTGCAGTAAGCTGACTGGACAAAATAATATTGATGACAAAGATAATATAACGAAGAAGGAAAGAAGAGAGCAAGAAACTACACCCAGGACATTAGTATATAACAGAAAACCTTGTAGGCACTATACTGAAAGAAACGTTTACCAAAAAGAATTCCTTTTCCATACTTGTTAACTGAATCTTACAAAAAAATTTCTATTATTAATGAAACCGAACATATTAATAACAGTATTGTACAATTGCTTGTAGCAATATTCACAAAAATACTAATGTTTGGCTGTAAAAGACTATCTCAATAACAGCATGCATATACCACAAGCTATTGACTAACAGTTGATTACAGATTCTTCTAGATAGTTTCTTAGCTTCATGGTAACAAAATTAAGAAGAATTTACAATTAATCTTTGTCTGAGTTGAAAGACTTATGGAAACATCTTAGAGGTATAAAAAAAAGATGTAACAATATATTTGAATTTGCTCCATCGCTCTTAAACTTTCCTCAGTTGTAAGCTATGAATATTACAAAATAGATAATATATTATCTGTTAATGACAAAGAACATAAAATCCATGATGTATACAACATTTTAGCGAAACGAAAAAAGAAAGATTAATCACCAATTGGTAAAATATTCTATAATAATCCTGATGAAATTTCTCTTCAATTTTACTTTCAAATTGATGGTAAGTTAATTATAATTTTATTTTATGGTTTCTTTGTTGTTAATAAAATAGTAATCAATAAGATTACTACATATTCATATTTATAAAGTCACTTTTACACTCATGTTCAATCGATATTCCTACTATTAACAATATTTTCCCTTATAGATGTCTCAACTCACACGTTAAATTTATGTACTCCAACAAGGCTATATCATCTCAAGATAGACATACTCTGGATAATTGGGAAGGGGAGACCTTATAGTGTGAGACAAAAATATCCTTGTATGAGTCCAAAAAGGAGCACAATATAGCAGAAACGGTAGATGAAACTTTAATTGTTTATACTTGCCTGTATATGATTCACGTGAAGTTAACGTTTCGAAGGTGTACTAGAAAATTTTTACTAACTGTGTCACTATTTTTTGTACAATGTTATCGCTTGCTTTAATTTTACTTTATCTTATGATAATATATTGTTATTCTAATCTCAAAGCATAATTCAAATGCAAACGCAGAAAAGAAAATGAAAAGGATCCTAGAGTATGGATATGCCAGTGTCTTCATATTGCTGGATTAACCCTGTTGGAACAAGATTTCATAATCAGCGCCCATATCATCTTCTATTTGATATGATATTACATCATTATTCGAGAGTTCTACATATCTTCTAGTAGGAATAGGAATACCATTCAATGATGTACCATTAACTGATTCTAGGTCCATGATATAAGCGCAAAGCTTACCTTTTATTTCTCTAAATTGTATTACACAATGTTGTTTTGAATAACTTCTATCAGGTATACCAATATCCAAAATATTATCCTTTAAAGGGTGAGAACCACCAGAAGACTTATCAATACTAAGACGGCCAATAAGATAAGAACTTTTTGTTTCAAGGTTAAATTCCTTGATTGGGAAGGTAGATGCTTTATGATATAACTTTGCCTTCAAAATTGGTCTCTTATGCAGTGGAATATGATGGATATCGAAATATTGTCTTGGGGAGATTTTATCTGTTGGTTCTGAATATTTCAATTCAATTCCATCAACAACCTTACACTCAGTTAACAACCCTGATTTTTCAAATATGGGCATATTTTTATTGGAATATTTTATCTGATTATGATGTTTTGGTGCATAGTTAGTTGGAGAATACCTCATCTTGTAGAAGTAATCGTAGTTCGTATCCAGTAAGATTCAAAAAAAGAGCAAAGGTAATTCCAAAATATAAACGCCACCAATATACAGGGGGAGGGAAGCTAGAGTTGCAATAACTGTAAAAGGCTTAAAAAGAGACGAGGTAAATCGAAATATGACAAATGGGTCATGTTAATCTGGTAGTACTGTATATATGTTACTTTAGAATTGTGTTCTCTTTCTAAAATTTCTTTGCTCCATCATATTTTGGCAAGTGAAATTTTTCAGCTAATCGATTTTTCCCTTACCAAATCGAAGCACATAAAGCTACAAAATTAGAGATTGTATAAAGTAGTGTTTTGCATATACAACTACATATATATACACAAAGAGAGAAAGGTGGAGAAAGAAGAAGAAAACGAAAAAGTTGCGTCAAGGAGAATCGAAGTGTTATTATATATATATATATTATATTGTATAACACCTTAACGATATCAATTAGAGAAGATATATCATCATCAAGAAAGTTTTTTTCTTATCTTTTTTCTTTTTAGCCATTTACCATGCCACCATCCTTTGAATCTCAGTTGTTTTTATCTAGACCATACCTTACCAAAAACCAAATTATGTGTGCACAACGGAATACAATCAGTGATCGAAGAACCTATAACCAGAAAAAGCTTGGTATTCTTAACTTTTTATCTGAACTTTGTATCAAATTGGAGTTACCTAGAAAGACTTTAGAAACTGCCATGTATTTCTATCAACGGTACCATCTTTTCAATAGTTTTGAAACAGAATTATGTTACACAGTAGCTACAAGTTGCCTAATTTTAAGCTGTAAGCAAGTAGAAACTGTCAAGAAAGTTAACGAGATCGCTATCCTATCATTACAAATCCGTAATATGATCAAGATAAATCCTGATATATTGGAATCATTTAAGAAGAGATTATATCAAATAGAATTAAGGATACTCGAATCATGCACATTTGATTATCGTATTAATAACAATGTGTATATTGATGAATATATTACAAAGATTGGTAAAACTTATTCGTTTGATTATAAAGTGTGTCATTTGGCATGGTGTATAGCATATGATGTTTTAAAACTCGATGTGATTCTTATGGTGCCACCTCCTATAATTGCATTAGTTACAATAAAAATTGCATATGAACTTTATAATATGAACCATTGGCCCTTGAATAGTCATGAAGTAATAGGTGCAGATGAGATTATAGTAGATGAAATACTGTTCCATATAATAGATTTCTATATCAATGCATTTGATTTATGTGATTTAAAATATAATTTACCAACAGATTTGGACGCAATTAGTGTTGAAACCTTCATCCAAATAAAGAGTCAGCTGGGACCTGAAGTAACTTCTGAAGATGTACCAAATGATCATGTGAAATTTGACACATTTTTAAATAAACCTAGACAATATTCTGTCCAGGAGAGAAGATATATCCTTTCTCCAGAGTTTTTAAAAGAAGAATTAGAATCTTTAAAGAATGTGTAACCTTATATATATATATAGAAATGTGTAGGTGTCATATTAGGACAATTTTGATAGAAGATATCTATATCTATGTTGACGAAATGGATCAAATTTAATTAGCTTTTCTAAATTATCTTTACAAACTGACTTATCAGTTACACAACCGAGCGAATTTTGAATCACATCAATCTCTAGGATAATTTTTAAACACCAAATGTTATCTTTACCAGAAAACTCTAATTCATCCATATTAATTATTTCGGCACTCTCTCTAAGTTCCTTTAAAAATTTTAAATAACCATCTTGACCCAATAATTCTTTTATGACAGGAAATTTTATTATCCACATTGTATAAAACCAAACAGACTGATCCTCTGCATCTGTAAAGATTGCGTTTGTAATATACTCTATTTCTTTATTTATAAAATCATATTTATTTATAATTTGATCGTTTGATAACATACTTGTAATCAATTGGACTCGTTGATGCCATGCAGAATAATTAGAAATATTTTTATTAATCTTTGCAGTTACATACTCAAATTCCTGTTTATTCAAACTGTTCTTGGTCAACCTTTCTATATTGGATGTCACAATCCTTCTATAATGCCATCCATGAAAATTTCTTGCATCCATTTCGAGCAATGCATTTACTGCAACTAATTCTCCTTGCCACATGATTAATTGATTCGTGGGGATATTATTTAATACCCAAACTCTATGATTCCAAATCCAATAAACTTTAGGGAATTTTTTCAACTGAATCATAGTAAATTTCAATTCATCTTGCCAAAATTTTTCATCTACCAATTTACCCATATTCGTTATAATATCTCTACGGTAATTCCAAACTGTATTAAATTCAGGGTTTATATCTAACACCTTTGTAGTCAACTGCATTGCTTCTAATGAATAATTACTATTGTCACGCAATTGAAACATTTGTTCCACCAGGGCTCTATATGTCTCTATTTTCTTTTTATCCTCTTCTCTTTTCTGTCTTAACAGTTCTTTTGTCCATTGTTTTCTCTTAACTCCATGTTGCATTTTGATCTACGCCAAAAACTTTATTCAACAATCAATTAATAGACTGACCAGTAGTTGGATCCCCTTAATAGATAAATTGTTTATCTTATCTCCTCTACTATACTGCTAGTATTATTTCTTATTTTTTTCTGTCAGCAGGTTCCATATGACCACTCTATAGACACTATCCAACTAAGTGTTATATACAGGCAGAATAAATTCTTTCTAATGTAAAAAGTTGTCTACCTTGTCTCATAACCTTATGCTCTTTCCACCTTCGTATCACAATTCTTGGCGATGGAGATTAAGTACTTTAAGAAATTTTATAATAAATGAAAAATTAAATGAAGAAAGTTTTGATATTTATATATGCCAATTATACGTTAGTACTCATGTGAGAGAAAGGAAATAAAAAACAACCCAACTAAAACACACAGTAATAACAGGTGACTAATACAATTTCGGGAAGATTTTTTTTAATCCTATCTAATTATATACCTCCCTTTCTTCTTTTATTCTGGATACTCTAATACTCTTCTTTTTTTTTCTTTACAAAAAAAAAATACACAATGAATTCCTCAATTGCTTTGAAAGGTTCTACAAGAATAATTACAGAGTTTTTTGAATACTGTGTTAATTCAATTCTTTATCAAAGAGGTGTATATCCTGAAGAAGATTTCACTACAGTCAAGAAATATGATCTAACATTGATGAAGACGCATGATGATGAATTGAAATTATATATCCGTAAGATTTTGGGACAAGTACACAAATGGATGCTTGGAGGTAAATGTAACAAATTAGTAATTTGTATCATGGATAAAGATGATGGTGAAGTAGTGGAACGTTGGGCATTCGATATTGAAAGAATACCTATTGAACATGACGAAAATGAAAAGGATGAAAGTCAAGCGGAATCAAAACCAACGAAAGAGGAGATTCAAAAACAGATTCGATCATTAATTAGACAAATTACTGCTAGTGTCACATTCTTACCTGATTTGTCGAATAAAGGTCGTTATACGTTTAATGTATTGGCATACACAGATGCATATGCTATAGTACCAATGGAATGGGGGGATACAGATGGTAAGGAAATTGAAAATGGAGAGGTTATGCAGTTTAGAAGTTTTTCTACTGAGAATCATAAAATCGGTGCACAGGTCAGTTATAAGTATTAATTCGTTCCAATTGAAGAAATCCAGTAAACCATAAGAAATAGTCAATTGTACAGTGTAGATCATTATGTTTATTTCTTTTTTTCACAATTTCTGTATAATATCGAACATGTTCCAACTTTATTTGCTTATTCAATATATATATGTTTATTCAAAAGTAATGTAAGCATTCTCATACTAACAGAAATATGAAAGGTAGGAATTTTTAGTAAAAAAAAAAGATTGGTGTCGAATTGATTGATAGTTGTATATCCCATTAAGAAATTATACCTATTACAGAAAATGAATTCATTGGTAAGTACTTAGATACTATTGGAATTTCTGTCTTATAGGACAGGACTATTAACAGCCAATTATAAGCAAGAAGTGTTTTTATATGAAGCTAACCCACAACTTTATAAGATGAAGAAATATATTTATATTTCTAAGGGTGTTAAAAATGATTTACAAATATTTACGATGTTTTTGCAGATAAGAAGACGTTATTGACACTTGCTCCAGTTTATAGTACTGTCTACCTCTATTCTAAGAATTACTGAGTCAAATATGTTTTGGGATGATCCAGAAAAGATTGCGTCAGGGAATTGTTAAACCTACTATAACGACTTTTCGAAACCCACAAACAAGAAGGGTGATACTTTTAAAAATTTCTCCCTGAACTGTAATATTCTTGGAGGAGGTAGGTGATTCCTGCTACAAATATCGGACGAATGCACATATGTGAATCAGACGATAATTAGAGATCAACCAATAAGCATCATCAATCTTAATATCAATGAAATATATGCTTGTCGATAAATATATGAGAGGGGATTGTTTGTTCCAAAATTAAAAGTATATAAAGAGCAGGGATAAGCAAGTAAAGAACTAATCGTTACAATTTTTCTCTAAATATTTTAAATAATCTTATTTTTTTATACGTATATTTATTTTATGCTGTGCGTGTAGGAGAGATCAAAAAATTCTAATAATAATAAATATACTAGTAAATTCATTACTTAATCATCACCACTAGTTTCACCAACATCTTAGGCATATATTCTTATGAATAAACTGTGCCAAGATCGAGTAATATAAAATAGATGGTTTATAATAAGAAGATATGCCTAAGATGTTGGTGAAACTAGCGGTGATGATTAAATAGTGAATTTACTAGTGTATTTGTTGTGATTACTGCTGGAATGATTTTATACCTGTTTAGGGAGTAAATCGTTATCTCAATACAGAAAAATGTTTGCCATGAACAATTCAATATTGCTGAAGTCAAGATCAAATAAAATCAAAATAAGAAAAAAAGTTACAAAAATTTTGCAAAAAGTAAAGAATATATAAATGGAAAACTTTACTTTCTGAATTTCCACTCTAGATGAATAATATACATAAAAGTGTATTTTTATATTTCTTTTATAATTGTATAATTGTTTATTCCCAAAGAAATTGAGGACAAATTATTCTATATAAAAAATTAATAATATAAAGTACTGTTTATAAAATATAATCACTGGCGTTAAAGAAATGTATTCTAATATAATTCATCCAGAGCAGTAATGTGTAAAAAATAGTAAGGAACATATTTTCGATTATCAATTACTTCATGTTCCTTATATATCTTTGGAAATAAGTATCAAACATTATCATTTGTTATAATTTACCACTGTATTTACTTTAGGGGTACTTGCTAGTTTACTTATTGGGAAACTTGGATATCTCATTTAAGTATCAAGTGGTGAAGTATCTTGTTGGTAATAATTCTACTATAGAGATGTTTTTGCTGTGAGATTCATTCTTATTGATTCATTTTATTTTATTTTAGAACCTGCACTTTCAGCAGAAATATATCTGTAAGAGTTGTTTTAGATAAATGAACAAGTGATAGAATTTGGAGCTCTTGGCGTCCATGGTAATGGCAGTCTTCATTAAGTTATAGATGCTTATCTTCTTTTTACTTTATGTATATATGTATATACTAATTATATGTTGTATACAGTATAATCTTCTTTGTTTTCTTTTTCTTTTCCTTTAAAATTTTTCATTTCTTCTCAACTCTAAAAAATCATGTTCGGTGAAAAATAAAATGTTTTTCCATACTCAATACATTCGTTCATCACATAATAAATAGAAAAACTAAATTAAAAAAAATAATTCTTGTGAAAATGACAGTAATAAACTATCATTTTCCAACAGTTATTGGACATGGTGATGGCTTAGACAGCTAACTAGTAGATAAACAATAGACAAGCTATGTTAAGTTGATATTAGCTAAGATACAGTTCAGATCTGGACAATAATTAATGTATTTGTCAGTATCATTTTATCGACCACTATAGAAAAACAGATTTGTCAGCAACATTCCATTATACAACACTAAATAATGTTGTTAACTGACTTGATATTAGGGTTTAAAATGAAAGTCGATTAGGGTTTGGTAATTAGGGCAGTATGATGTTTGTCAATTAAATTGTTCTGGTTTGAGGCAAAAAAGTTAGGGTTTGTTAAAGAATTCCAGGTTGATTTTCCAGTACATAGAAAATAAGAAAAAAACAATAGTGAGACATTACTGAGACATTTGTGAGACATAAATGAGACAATATTGAGAAGTTAATCATACAAACACATATTTGATATGAGTTAAAAATGAGAATTATTGACAAACATCACGCCATCCCATCAAGAATATTATCAACCCATGAATTATATATAAAGTCCATCATCTTGTCATCTAAAAATTATATTTGTGTCTGATTTATAGTAGTATGTAGATTATTGTGTAAGAAGCCCTAATTGGAAATCCCGAAATACGTAGTCCGCGGGTAACCCTTGATGTCGAGGCGAAGGACTTGGAACGGCCGAAACTCTGGGCCCAGGCTGTGAGTGTATTCGAACGAACGAAAGATCGTCGGATTAGCCATTGGTGGCAAATTACTGAGAAACTTATTTAAGAGACCTCTGATTATTGAGATAGTGTGCCAGAGGTAATTATCAGCCATAACATTCTTGTTATATCTGTTAGGTTCTACCTAAGAGATTAATCAATCAATAATCAATAAGAATATCCATAATAAGAATTATTCATAAGAAGAAGCACCTAGGATGTTACTGTAGTTAGTGGTCATGATTAAATGATAAAGTTATTGGTATGTATTTTATTATTACAATTCTTCGATTTCTTTATACAATGTACATAAAATAAATATATGTATAAATAAAATATAGTTGTTTAAAATATCCAGGGATAAATCATAATTACTGATTCTTTTCCTTCTGATGTTTGCCCTTTATATATTTTCATCTTTAGAGCAAACCATGTGCTTTCATGTGGTTGTGTACAATCAATCATTTTATCGGATTTATTATCAATAATGCCTGTTGATTTATATCCGATCATTTGTTTACATGAGTGTGTATACTTGTCCGATATTTCCAGCAATTATATAATTGGTTTACTGATTAGAATCAACGACTATATAATTTGTAAGTGTTTACATATAATTAATATCCATATTTTAGTATATTACTTGAGATAACCCCTTACATATTGTATATAAAAAATAAAAACAAGCAATAATCGTTAAAAGTTCCTATATATAACGTCTTTATATATATTTATTATTGCCCTACTATCCGTTCGATAGTATTATTAATTATAGTTGTTATTGTCCTCCCTATCCGTTCGATAGTATTATTAATTATAGTTGTTATTGTCCTCCCTATCCGTTCGATAGAGTATTAATTGTTGTCCAGACTATCCGTTCGATAGTATAATAATCGTTGTTCTAACTAACCGTTCGTTAGTGTTAGTAATTAGCTATACTTTTTTACTTTAAACCACAACAAGTGTGTTGTAATCGACTACCGACTTACAATAATATTTCGTACACTTGTTTAAACTATTTATAGACCAGTGAATAGACTGAAAGTGTACTTGGTTATTTTTATTAAAATAAATATATAAATAAATAATAATATATAAAATATAAATATAAATACATATACAAAATTAATATAAGAATGGGAGAGAAAAGTTCCAAGTAAGAAGAGGACTTGAATCTAAAATATGTTCTCCTTATATATTATTTTTTGAACTCACTTGAGAACTAGGTAAATACAATAACCAGTTAGTAACTATTTGATTAACCAATAAAAATAATTATAATTTTTATTGTTAAACTTTTAATATGAAAGGTACCGAGCGTCATGCATTTTAATTTTTTCCAAATCATTTCATTGGATCGGATTATCGGACTGCGAACCATAGTCATAACTAGAAATTACCATTTATCCGTGGAAGTCGGAGAAAAACAAAATAAAAATGAACAATAGAATTTCCCGATTAGGAAATATCCGCAACAATTTTTCTGTAAGATATGGAGATTGGTATAGAAGGTTATTAAAATATATTATTAAAATTTATAGAAAAGGATTAGGGTCATGTCCTCTTCTAGGGAAATATAGTTATATATATATATGCTTATGGTTGCTTCCTTGATGCTTCCTTCTCTATAAAAATAATATATTAAATATTATATAATAAAATCATAAGCAAAACAAAATTCTTATAAACTCACAAAACTCATAAATTCGTGAATCTACTCAGAGATCTTGTCTACTTATATATGTCGCATGTAGATCAGAAATGTCGAATGAAACTTGTCTCAATGATTGTATCACAATGAGGCGTCCCTCGATACAATGTAGAATTGCT
The DNA here is from genome assembly GCA_023309525.1 of Arxiozyma bovina. NCBI lineage: Eukaryota > Fungi > Ascomycota > Saccharomycetes > Saccharomycetales > Saccharomycetaceae > Arxiozyma > Arxiozyma bovina. The sequence goes on along the minus strand of JAKZLQ010000168.1, from coordinate 5,620 downwards.
CATGAGTCTTACTAACGTGAGGACACGTTCTTCTAGTTACGATATAATAGTCGAAAGACTCTTCCAGTGATGAAACTAGGATAATAGCCGAAAGGCTCTTCCAGTGATGATAACAACGATAATAGCCGAAAGGCTCTTCCAGTGATGATAACAACATAATAGCCGAAAGGCCTCTGCAACTGGGATGATAGTCGAATGACTCTTGCAACTAGGATAATATTAACACATTGGACAGTTATCATTTCATTGTCTCAGAATCTATTTTGATCTCGACTTCTTCTGATACATTTGACCACAATAGAACATCATCATAGTTGGTTTCTTTTTATCTGGAACTGGGTCATCACTTGTAGTTACTTTTTATTTCATTGTTGTCTAATTATTGGTTCTGTTTATGCTTCTCTTCCTTATCATATGTAGTTACTTTTATCTTTCCAACTCTTGGTTATTAATTCTATTTCTTTTTATTATTTCTTATTATTCTTCACTTAACATTGGTTGTTACTTTTTTCTCTTATTATTATTATTATTCCTTTATCCTGGTATCCTGAAAGTTACTTTTTTTTAGTTACTTTTTGTTTTTCTTTTCTCTTTTTCTTGATCTGACTCTGCTCCTCTCGAAGTTCGAACCGTGACTCTTAGTCTTATTCCTGAACACGTGACTTGTATTGTTTTCCCATTTTATTTGACCTAACTTGTTCTCTCAGTTTTCAGATGGCAAGGTATAAACTAACATTCAAACCCTAAATGACATGCTAGGGTTAACTGCTTTTATGTACATAATTAACTTAAGATTGATAAGTTCTACTACATATGTTACAAGAAAACAACAAGTTAAAGCTTCTATGGCCAAGTTGGTAAGGCGCCACACTAGTAATGTGGAGATCATCGGTTCGAATCCGATTGGAAGCATGATATTTTTTGTTATTGTGATAACTCTAATATTCCTAATGTGATAACTCTGTTCTTTATAATAAAAGTAAATCTTAATATTCTAAAAATAAAATAGATAAATCTAGTTATAGGATTAAAATACACAAATAATAATAACTAGAATAAATAGTTAATATACAAAAATATATATTCTTATTTCTTCTTGCTCGTCTGTCTATAACATTGTCTAGTCCTTCTTACAGTAGCCTCTCAAGATACCATTATATCTCGCAAGTTCATACGCCACAAATAAGCTCTCCTTGGACAACAACACGTTGCAAAAAATTTTACAAAAATGAATTGGAAAAATACATTAGACCCATACTTCGTATCACGGGATATTACACCTAATCTTTGGAAAAAGATTACTCTTCCTTATCTCTTTTGTGACATATAGTGTCCTGATGTCACAGTAGACGATCTTGCAAACTCTTTAGTCGACGACGACGTTCTTGTTTTTCATATTTATAAACTGTATATCTTTTGTATATCTATTTATCTTATCTACTTCTTATATACAGTAGTATGGTTTGTGTATCATATATAGAGGACACAACCAAGAATCATTTATCTTATTTTACATTCTAGAAGAGTATATCTCTCGTAGTAGATCTTCATCTATTACATTTGGTAGCGTTCTAGTTTAAAAAGATCCAGCAGTATTCTATACAGTTATTTTATTTGTATTTACAGATAATTATTCAATTTATTTTATCATGCCAGAAACTAATAAAGTCGCTTCCACTGTTAATTCCATGATGTCAGCTGACAGTTTGGAGACTCCCGTGGCCAGTAATGAAATGGTATCACCCTCAGTGTCAGATTCTATAGCAGAGTCCAGTAATGACAAAGTTGAGTCTTCAGATGCTACTCCAGTTTTAGGGTCCAGTGTTTCAGTCCCTCAGGAGCCACCGATTTGGTTCACCGAGTTTAGCAAGACTCTAGGGTCTACCATAGCTTCTGCAGTTACGAGCGTTTTGACTAACCAGCAGACAGCAGCCAAAGAGACACCATCAGTTGCACATCGTGAAATCATCAAGGATCTCACTAAGTTGGTTTCAAGTTACTCAGGCTTACAGACAGATGAAAAGAATGTTACTTTTTCTACCTGGGAAAGAGAACTAAAGAATTTCTTTGATATGTACCAAGAAGAAAAATTTACAGAGAATTATAAAATTCAATTAGCAGATCTAACATTGAAAGATATTGCTTTAGAATATTTTAAAGAAATTAAAATGTCAGTTAGTTCAGTTGAACAACTAATTGAATTAATGGGTAAGAGATTCGATACCAGATTAAATCAGTTACAAGTTTATTTAGAGTTACAATCCTTTCAATCCATTACAGATTTCGAGGAACTTGCTAAAGCTATTACTAAGTTAGAAACCAAGGCTCCTTCAGGGTTTTCTCAATGTTTTTACACTGCTACCTTTTTAGTTGCATTGCCACCAGAAATTAGAAGTTTTATGTTAGCAGATAATATTAAATTGACATCTCCGTGGCGTACTTGTTTAGATAGAGCTAGGTGCTATGTTAGCAATTCAGGTGTATCTATTAATCTTTTTCCAACTAAAGACAAGGGTCATCGCAGATTTCTACCAAAGTCTTTCAGAAACGGTAGTAAGAATAAATTTAATTTTTCAGCAACACGTTGCTTCAATTGTAATAAAAAAGGTCATATGGGGGCATCATGTCCTTTTGAAGATAAACGTAAAAATGGTAACAGAGTAATTACCAAGAGTTCTTCTACAAATGGTGAGTCAAAAAACTACTAGAGTCCCGAATTTTAGATGCCCAGAGGACTGTACTAAGGGCGAAGTTATCAACCATTAGAAAGAATCCAGATATTTATCCACCTTTACAGAAAATAGTAAAAGTTAATAATCAAGATACAGTAATAGAATTAGATTGTGGTGCACAATCCAGTATTCTCAGTCAGGAATTGGTGGACAGGTTAAATTTGCAGACATTTCAGATAGACGGTTCTTATCAGGTTGAAGGTATAGATAAAAGTTCAACAACTATTCCAGTATCCAAGGCCACAGTGGTCCAGTTTAGTTTGTATAACCAACCAGTAGAGGTTACGTGTTTTGTATCCGACCATGCCAATCTTCAAGACCATATTTTACTAGGCTTAAATTTTATTTTTGACAATATGAGAATAGCATTGAGATGGGTTACAGAGGCTAAACCCCAGAATAAGACTCAGGAAATTATTGATAGATGTAGGTCAGCTAATCCTTTCATCCAGAAGAAACAGGTTGTGCCTAGTGATTTTGAATTTAAGCTAGCAGATACGAGGGTCCAGAAATTTAAGGCTTGGCCAGTTTCTATTAGAAAAATGAATAAGTTGTTGCGCAAAAAGGATGAGACAGATGAAATATCTATATTGTTAATCAGACAAGCAAGGATACAATCACCGAAAGAGTATTATCGTCTAGATACTCAAAGGTTGATTCAGGAAATTTAAAGTAGAAGTTATTTCAGCTCCAGTGTTAAAACCATTCTCAGGAAGAGATATGGTCAGAGTCACTACAGATGCGAGTAAAGAAGCCGTAGGTGCAGTACTCGAATTAGTTGACAGAAATAATAATAAAGTTATTGGCCCAGTTGCATATTTAAGCAAAGCTTTACAAAGCTATCAGTTAAATTGGCCAATCAGAGAAAAAGAACTGTTTGCAATAGTGCATGCCCTCAGACATTGGAAACATTATTTAAAGGGTAGACAGTTCCAGTTATATACGGATCACAAGTCATTGGAATCGATTATGAAGAATTATGAGTTAAATGACAGACTACAGAATTGGGTGTCGTTTTTAATGCAGTTTAGTTTCACAATCAAGTATATTCCAGGGGAAACAAATGTTGCTGACAGTTTGTCCAGAATCGCAATCAGAAAATTAACCTTTACAATAGGATCAGTTCAGGAGTCGGTATCAAGACGAGTCAAGGAAGGTTATAAGGATGATCGTCATTTGTCGTTTATTATTGAGATTTTGAAAGGGGAACGGCAATGTCCTGCAGATTATAAAACTATTATTACCAGGTATCGACTACAAAATTCTTTATTGTATTATGGTTATTGCGAAGGCATCAGAAACAGATTGGTTATCCCATATGGAGAATTAAGATTAGAGTTATTAAGAATGTACCATTCTTCAGCTATAGCGGGTCATCCAGGTGCTAACAGAACTTATGCAAGATTAGCTCAACATTATTATTGGAAAGGTATGCAGGCAGATGTATTGAAGTTTGTTAAATCGTGTCATAACTGCCAGACTTCGAAAAATTCCCATCAGTTACCAGTTGGTGTTTTTCATCCGTTACAGATACCAACCAGAAGATTTGAAGCCATCAATATAGATTTTGTGAGTGGTATGGAACCAGATGGTATTTTTGAACAAATTATGGTAGTCACAGACAGATTGACTAAATGGGCTATCACTGTACCTTTACCAAAGAAGGTGTCCACGCTACAGATTGCTGAAATGGTTTTTGACAAAGTGATACTACAGTATGGCATCCCCAGATTTATAGTCTCAGATCGTGATCCAAAGTTTACAAATTCGCTATGGGAATATTTTATGTCCAGATTAGGCATCAGTACAAATTTTTCCACAGCAAATAACCCACAGAGTGATGGACAAGTTGAAAGATTAAACAAAACGTTAGTTGAAATGCTCAGAACGTACTGTCAAGGTAGAAGCCAATGGGTTAAATATTTACAAATTGCTACATTTTCTTACAATACGTGTTACCAGACTTCGATTGGTTGCACTCCATTCCTAGCATTGAGAGGTTTTCAAGAGAGGTTTACAGGTATATTTAATCCTATTTGGGATCGCCCAAAGTATAGGCTTCCTAAGAAAGGTGAGTTCGGTAAATTAGCCGCCAGAAAAGCAATGACAGATTTTGTAGAAAATATGGAAAGTCAGTTAGTAGTTATTCAAGATCAAATTGCACAAGCACAGGAAAGACAGTCAAAGTATTTCAACCAGAAGCACCGTGATATTCCACAGTTTAAAATTGGAGATAAAATCCTGATCCATAAAAAGGCCTATGTGAGTTCAGATTCGAGAAGAAAATTTCATTATTTATGGTTTGGTCCATTTACTATAAAAAGTTTGGTCGGTGATCAGGCAGTGGAGGTCCATCGTGGGGAGTTAGCGAATAATAAGAAACATAATGTGTTTAACATCAGATATGTTAAGAGATATTATCCGTTTGAGTCACAGTTCCATTTTGTTCCACCAGCTACATTGAAAGATCTCAGAAAGAATCCTTCCCAGATCAGTAGAATAGTCGATGTGTTAAGAGAAAATGAAGAAACCATATTTTTAGTGTTGATTGATAACGCTACAGAAATTGACTTAGTAAAAATCAGGGAGGAAGATCTCAGAACAATGTTAGCTCAGAAAAGATTAGATTATTTGTGGAATAAATTCAGAAGAAATAAAACATGGCTCCAGAACCCGGTAACGTCTCCTTTTAAAGGGTGAGCAGATGTGACATATAGTGTCCTGATGTCACAGTAGACGATCTTGCAAACTCTTTAGTCGACGACGACGTTCTTGTTTTTCATATTTATAAACTGTGTATCTTTGTATATCTATTTATCTTATCTACTTCTTATATACAGTATAGTTTATGTATCATATATAGAGGACACAACCAAGAATCATTTATC
>JAKZLQ010000045.1:0-141426 GCA_023309525.1 Arxiozyma bovina | reverse complement strand
ACTCTGACCTAAGTAAATCTTTACAAAAAAAAAACATTTCGTCTTAACAATTTTGAACAGAAAACATCACAACAAATAATATGTTACAATATTTTTACATACTAGATTACTATCATTTGTAAAAAAAAAGAGGAAAATCATATGCTTTTTCTCAATCGTCAACTAGCAGAGATGAAAACATATTTTGTTTTTTTTTTTTTTTTTTTTGCTTATCTGAACAAATGTTCCGTGAAAAAGAGTTTTCTTTCTGATCTCCAAACTTGTGCCCAAGCCATGGTTTGCCAAAAAGAAAAAAAAAACTTTTAATGACCAAACTAACTACTGTAAATTTTTACCTTGAAAACTAAAACAATAAACGAAGTATTTTTTTTTTTTTTCGAACGTAAAAATAAAAGGTGTATCATATCGGAAAAAAAATATTTTTTTATTCTATTGCAAAATTTGTTTTCTTTTTCTCTTTTTTTTTTTTTTTTTTTTTTTTGGATATATTTTTCAATGAGATCTAAGATAAACAAAAAATCTCTACGAATATTTCAAAAATAAAAAGAACCTTCACTTATTTTTTAGAGGAATCTTGCAGATCTTTCAATAAAGACAAAAGTATTGAAGATTCTAACGTGCATAACTCTATTGTTCAACATATTCTTTGTTTAAAAAAATCCATTCTTTCCATTCCTAAATAACAACACCAACCCCCGGTAATTCTTAGAAAAGTTGTTTTGGCAAGAGGAGAAAAATCCTCGAAATGTATCTGAGGATCTTCCAAACAAAAGAAAAGACCATTGGATAACCAAAATATATTTTGTTGTTTTTCAATATATATATATATACCCAGAAATGGTTCCTTCAAGGATTTCTATTAAACTATGGTAGTTAACATCCTCTAAGGTTGTTTACTTTACGAAATCCTCTTCCATGTTTTAAAAGACCGTTTCCTTCTACTTTAGCATTTATTCTTACATTTAAAAAACATTATATCCATATATCCTTTCACAAAGGAAAACAAGAAGAAGAATATATGAACGCGTAATTCTACAAACACATAAGAATAAACGTCAAAAAGTTTTTATTAAAATGCATCTATTTCTTCTGTGGTCTATATTAGGCCTGTTCCTCTCGAAAGTAAATGCCTTATATGTCACTTCTGCTGTATTATTAACTGGTGACCAAACATTTACTGAACCCATAACTATTGCTCCAGGCGGAACTCTTGTAATTGCTTCAGGTTCAACATATTCGTTTTTAGATAATATCGATAATGAAGGTACCCTTTACATTATTGGTGATTCAAATAAAGGATTAAAAAAACTAAGTTTTGCTAGTACTTCTACCATTACTAATAATGGAAATATGTATATTCAGAATATTGAACCTTCTGGCAGTGCTAGTAACTACGTCCTGGCACCTTCAGAATGGATTAACACAGGTAATTTGCAATTAGGCTTATTATCAAAAGCTGCTACATTAAACGGTTTGAATTTCACAATTGCCCCCACCTCCCCATTTATTAATACTGGTACTGTAGATTATGATAGTGCTGATGATGGTGGTTCTGCAACTGGTTTCTTGTACTTTGGAAACATCATGAACTATGGTACAATCAAATCTGGTGGGTTTGCTGAGATTCTGAATAATGCAACGTGGTCTCGTTTTGATAGACAATACTTTAAAGGGATAGTGTTCAACCATCCTCTCTATGGTTCTGGTAGAGTTGTTGGTAGTACAGGTGCTGTTATCGTTTTAGATACAGATACCATTGAGAACCAAACTTTTGACGTAGACCAAGGTTTATATGTTATTAACCCAAACAAAGTGCCTGACATGAGTAGCTTTGAAAATTATGTTGGTTCTGCTTTTATTCTTACCGGTGTTGATTATTACCAATGGATGAAAGATACACAGGGACAAGTTTCAACTACCCAAAATATCACCTTTGGTGCTAACGGCCATACTTATACATTGATTCGTCCGTGTCCTGGTTACTACTCTGCATTCGCAAATGCTGTTACTATAACTCCTTCCAATGCGGCCCAGATTTATGGTGTTCAACAATATATTATGTCTTTTGCTCCAGGTGATTGTCCAATGACAACAGATCCAATCACTACAACCTTAACTACAACAATGAAAGAACTTGTAGACTCAACCTCCACGTTTAGCACAACATCATCAACGGTTAACTTCTTCGGTAATACTGTTCCACTTATTATTCAGGAGGTTGGTGTTCCAGGTCCATCGACAATCTACACAACATCCGTAGGTACAGTTACTGCACCAACAACCACGTTGTATGCCTCAATCTTTCTTGACTCAGAAGGTTCAACAACTGTCGAAATGATTGAAGAAATAATAGTTCCAAGCATGCCAACCATCTATACCACTACAACCGGCTCAATAACCGTTCCCACTACTTCTACCTACATAACTACTTTTTATGACAACTTTGGAGATCCTACTGCTACTGATGTTGTTGTTGAAGTCGTTGATACACCACTTTCTACAATATATATAACCGAAAGTGGTCCAGTAACCGCTACAACCACATATACCTTCACCACTACACTTTCTGATGACTTTGGAGACCCTACTGCTACTGATGTGATTGTTGATATTGTAACTCCTGACATATCTACCATCTACACAACTACTACCGGCTCAGTCACTGCTCCCACTACTTCTACCTACTCCACAACTTTTTATGATGACTTTGGAGATCCTACTGCTACTGATGTTGTTGTTGAAGTCGTTGATACACCACTTTCTACAATATATATAACCGAAAGTGGTCCAGTAACCGCTACAACCACATATACCTTCACCACTACACTTTCTGATGACTTTGGAGACCCTACTGCTACTGATGTGATTGTTGATGTTATAACTCCTGACGTATCTACTATCTATACCACAGAAACGGACTCAGTAACTATCCCTACCACCTATACTTACACTACTATTTTATACGACTATTGGGGAGACCCTACTGCAGTTAATGTCATCATAGATGTTATAGATACACCATTAGCAACTATCTATACAACATTAACCGAGTCTGTAAAGACTCCAACAACCACTACATTTACTACAACATATACAAACACTCATAACTCCATAACCACTAATGTTTTGGTACAAGTAATTACTCCACCCTTATCAACCTTGTACACGACCTCTACCGGGTCTGTGACAGCTCCAACCACCTCTACTTACACCACTACCACAGTTGGCTCTGACGGTTCTTCTACTCCAGAAGTCGTTGTTGTCGTTGAGACTCCAGCTTTGTCCACCTTGTACACGACCTCTACCGGGTCTGTGACAGCTCCAACCACCTCTACTTACACCACTACCACAGTTGGCTCTGACGGTTCTTCTACTCCAGAAGTCGTTGTTGTCGTTGAGACTCCAGCTTTGTCCACCTTCTACACAACCTCTACTGGGTCTGTGACTGCCCCAACCACCACCACCTACACCACTACTCTAAGCGGAGACCACAGTTCTTCTACTGTTGAGGTTGTCGTTGTTGTTGACACTCCAGCACCATCCACCGTGTACACGACCTCTACCGGGTCTGTGACAGCTCCAACCACCTCTACTTACACCACTACCACAGTTGGCTCTGACGGTTCTTCTACTCCAGAAGTCGTTGTTGTCGTTGAGACTCCAGCTTTGTCCACCTTCTACACAACCTCTACTGGGTCTGTGACTGCCCCAACCACCACCACCTACACCACTACTCTAAGCGGAGACCACAGTTCTTCTACTGTTGAGGTTGTCGTTGTTGTTGACACTCCAGCACCATCCACCGTGTACACGACCTCTACCGGGTCTGTGACAGCTCCAACCACCTCTACTTACACCACTACCACAGTTGGCTCTGACGGTTCTTCTACTCCAGAAGTCGTTGTTGTCGTTGAGACTCCAGCACCATCCACCGTGTACACGACCTCTACCGGGTCTGTGACAGCTCCAACCACCTCTACTTACACCACTACCACAGTTGGCTCTGACGGTTCTTCTACTCCAGAAGTCGTTGTTGTCGTTGAGACTCCAGCTTTGTCCACCTTGTACACAACCTCTCCTGCCTTGGTGACAGCTCCAACCACCTCTACTTACACCACTACCACAGTTGGCTCTGACGGTTCTTCTACTCCAGAAGTCGTTGTTGTCGTTGAGACTCCAGCTTTGTCCACCTTGTACACAACCTCTCCTGCCTTGGTGACAGCTCCAACCACCTCTACTTACACCACTACCACAGTTGGCTCTGACGGTTCTTCTACTCCAGAAGTCGTTGTTGTCGTTGAGACTCCAGCTTTGTCCACCTTCTACACAACCTCTACTGGGTCTGTGACTGCCCCAACCACCACCACCTACACCACTACTCTAAGCGGAGACCACAGTTCTTCTACTGTTGAGGTTGTCGTTGTTGTTGACACTCCAGCACCATCCACCGTGTACACGACCTCTACCGGGTCTGTGACAGCTCCAACCACCTCTACTTACACCACTACCACAGTTGGCTCTGACGGTTCTTCTACTCCAGAAGTCGTTGTTGTCGTTGAGACTCCAGCTTTGTCCACCTTGTACACAACCTCTCCTGCCTTGGTGACAGCTCCAACCACCTCTACTTACACCACTACCACAGTTGGCTCTGACGGTTCTTCTACTCCAGAAGTCGTTGTTGTCGTTGAGACTCCAGCTTTGTCCACCTTCTACACAACCTCTACTGGGTCTGTGACTGCCCCAACCACCACCACCTACACCACTACTCTAAGCGGAGACCACAGTTCTTCTACTGTTGAGGTTGTCGTTGTTGTTGACACTCCAGCACCATCCACCGTGTACACGACCTCTACCGGGTCTGTGACAGCTCCAACCACCTCTACTTACACCACTACCACAGTTGGCTCTGACGGTTCTTCTACTCCAGAAGTCGTTGTTGTCGTTGAGACTCCAGCTTTGTCCACCTTCTACACAACCTCTACTGGGTCTGTGACTGCCCCAACCACCACCACCTACACCACTACTCTAAGCGGAGACCACAGTTCTTCTACTGTTGAGGTTGTCGTTGTTGTTGACACTCCAGCACCATCCACCGTGTACACGACCTCTACCGGGTCTGTGACAGCTCCAACCACCTCTACTTACACCACTACCACAGTTGGCTCTGACGGTTCTTCTACTCCAGAAGTCGTTGTTGTCGTTGAGACTCCAGCTTTGTCCACCTTGTACACAACCTCTCCTGCCTTGGTGACAGCTCCAACCACCTCTACTTACACCACTACCACAGTTGGCTCTGACGGTTCTTCTACTCCAGAAGTCGTTGTTGTCGTTGAGACTCCAGCTTTGTCCACCTTCTACACAACCTCTACTGGGTCTGTGACTGCCCCAACCACCACCACCTACACCACTACTCTAAGCGGAGACCACAGTTCTTCTACTGTTGAGGTTGTCGTTGTTGTTGACACTCCAGCACCATCCACCGTGTACACGACCTCTACCGGGTCTGTGACAGCTCCAACCACCTCTACTTACACCACTACCACAGTTGGCTCTGACGGTTCTTCTACTCCAGAAGTCGTTGTTGTCGTTGAGACTCCAGCTTTGTCCACCTTGTACACAACCTCTCCTGCCTTGGTGACAGCTCCAACCACCTCTACTTACACCACTACCACAGTTGGCTCTGACGGTTCTTCTACTCCAGAAGTCGTTGTTGTCGTTGAGACTCCAGCTTTGTCCACCTTGTACACAACCTCTCCTGCCTTGGTGACAGCTCCAACCACCTCTACTTACACCACTACCACAGTTGGCTCTGACGGTTCTTCTACTCCAGAAGTCGTTGTTGTCGTTGAGACTCCAGCTTTGTCCACCTTGTACACAACCTCTCCTGCCTTGGTGACAGCTCCAACCACCTCTACTTACACCACTACCACAGTTGGCTCTGACGGTTCTTCTACTCCAGAAGTCGTTGTTGTCGTTGAGACTCCAGCACCATCCACCGTGTACACGACCTCTACCGGGTCTGTGACAGCTCCAACCACCTCTACTTACACCACTACCACAGTTGGCTCTGACGGTTCTTCTACTCCAGAAGTCGTTGTTGTCGTTGAGACTCCAGCTTTGTCCACCTTGTACACAACCTCTCCTGCCTTGGTGACAGCTCCAACCACCTCTACTTACACCACTACCACAGTTGGCTCTGACGGTTCTTCTACTCCAGAAGTCGTTGTTGTCGTTGAGACTCCAGCTTTGTCCACCTTGTACACAACCTCTCCTGCCTTGGTGACAGCTCCAACCACCTCTACTTACACCACTACCACAGTTGGCTCTGACGGTTCTTCTACTCCAGAAGTCGTTGTTGTCGTTGAGACTCCAGCTTTGTCCACCTTCTACACAACCTCTACTGGGTCTGTGACTGCCCCAACCACCACCACCTACACCACTACTCTAAGCGGAGACCACAGTTCTTCTACTGTTGAGGTTGTCGTTGTTGTTGACACTCCAGCACCATCCACCGTGTACACGACCTCTACCGGGTCTGTGACAGCTCCAACCACCTCTACTTACACCACTACCACAGTTGGCTCTGACGGTTCTTCTACTCCAGAAGTCGTTGTTGTCGTTGAGACTCCAGCTTTGTCCACCTTGTACACAACCTCTCCTGCCTTGGTGACAGCTCCAACCACCTCTACTTACACCACTACCACAGTTGGCTCTGACGGTTCTTCTACTCCAGAAGTCGTTGTTGTCGTTGAGACTCCAGCTTTGTCCACCTTCTACACAACCTCTACTGGGTCTGTGACTGCCCCAACCACCACCACCTACACCACTACTCTAAGCGGAGACCACAGTTCTTCTACTGTTGAGGTTGTCGTTGTTGTTGACACTCCAGCACCATCCACCGTGTACACGACCTCTACCGGGTCTGTGACAGCTCCAACCACCTCTACTTACACCACTACCACAGTTGGCTCTGACGGTTCTTCTACTCCAGAAGTCGTTGTTGTCGTTGAGACTCCAGCTTTGTCCACCTTGTACACAACCTCTCCTGCCTTGGTGACAGCTCCAACCACCACCACCTACACCACTACTCTAACGGAGACCACAGTTCTTCTACTGTTGAGGTTGTCGTTGTTTTACACTCCACACCATCCACCGTGTACACGACCTCTACCGGGTCTGTGACAGCTCCAACCACCTCTACTTACACCACTACCACAGTTGGCTCTGACGGTTCTTCTACTCCAGAAGTCGTTGTTGTCGTTGAGACTCCAGCTTTGTCCACCTTGTACACAACCTCTCCTGCCTTGGTGACAGCTCCAACCACCTCTACTTACACCACTACCACAGTTGGCTCTGACGGTTCTTCTACTCCAGAAGTCGTTGTTGTCGTTGAGACTCCAGCTTTGTCCACCTTCTACACAACCTCTACTGGGTCTGTGACTGCCCCAACCACCACCACCTACACCACTACTCTAAGCGGAGACCACAGTTCTTCTACTGTTGAGGTTGTCGTTGTTGTTGACACTCCAGCACCATCCACCGTGTACACGACCTCTACCGGGTCTGTGACAGCTCCAACCACCTCTACTTACACCACTACCACAGTTGGCTCTGACGGTTCTTCTACTCCAGAAGTCGTTGTTGTCGTTGAGACTCCAGCTTTGTCCACCTTGTACACAACCTCTCCTGCGTCTTGGTGACAGCTCCAACCACCTCTACTTACACCACTACCACAGTTGGCTCTGACGGTTCTTCTACTCCAGAAGTCGTTGTTGTCGTTGAGACTCCAGCTTTGTCCACCTTGTACACAACCTCTCCTGCCTTGGTGACAGCTCCAACCACCTCTACTTACACCACTACCACAGTTGGCTCTGACGGTTCTTCTACTCCAGAAGTCGTTGTTGTCGTTGAGACTCCAGCTTTGTCCACCTTCTACACAACCTCTACTGGGTCTGTGACTGCCCCAACCACCACCACCTACACCACTACTCTAAGCGGACCACATTCTTCTACTGTTAGTTGTCGTTGTTGTTGACACTCCAGCACCATCCACCGTGTACACGACCTCTACCGGGCTTACACTCCAACCACCTCTACTTACACCACTACCACATGCTCTACGGTTCTTCTACTCCAGAAGTCGTTGTTGTCGTTAGACTCCAGCTTTGTCCACCTTGTACACAACCTCTCCTGCCTTGGTGACAGCTCCAACCACCTCTACTTACACCACTACCACAGTTGGCTCTGACGGTTCTTCTACTCCAGAAGTCGTTGTTGTCGTTGAGACTCCAGCTTTGTCCACCTTCTACACAACCTCTACTGGGTCTGTGACTGCCCCAACCACCACCACCTACACCACTACTCTAAGCGGAGACCACAGTTCTTCTACTGTTGAGGTTGTCGTTGTTGTTACACTCCAGCACCATCCACCGTGTACACGACCTCTACCGGGTCTGTGACAGCTCCAACCACCTCTACTTACACCACTACCACAGTTGGCTCTGACGGTTCTTCTACTCCAGAAGTCGTTGTTGTCGTTGAGACTCCAGCTTTGTCCACCTTGTACACAACCTCTCCTGCCTTGGTGACAGCTCCAACCACCTCTACTTACACCACTACCACAGTTGGCTCTGACGGTTCTTCTACTCCAGAAGTCGTTGTTGTCGTTGAGACTCCAGCTTTGTCCACCTTCTACACAACCTCTACTGGGTCTGTGACTGCCCCAACCACCACCACCTACACCACTACTCTAAGCGGAGACCACAGTTCTTCTACTGTTGAGGTTGTCGTTGTTGTTGACACTCCAGCACCATCCACCGTGTACACGACCTCTACCGGGTCTGTGACAGCTCCAACCACCTCTACTTACACCACTACCACAGTTGGCTCTGACGGTTCTTCTACTCCAGAAGTCGTTGTTGTCGTTGAGACTCCAGCTTTGTCCACCTTGTACACAACCTCTCCTGCCTTGGTGACAGCTCCAACCACCTCTACTTACACCACTACCACAGTTGGCTCTGACGGTTCTTCTACTCCAGAAGTCGTTGTTGTCGTTGAGACTCCACTTTGTCCACCTTTACACAACCTCTCCTGCCTTGGTGACATCCAACCACCTCTACTTACACCACTACCACAGTTGGCTCTGACGGTTCTTCTACTCCAAAGTCTTGTTGTCGTTGAGACTCCACTTTGTCCACCTTCTACACAACCTCTACTGGGTCTGTGACTGCCCCAACCACCACCACCTACACCACTACTCTAAGCGGAGACCACAGTTCTTCTACTGTTGAGGTTGTCGTTGTTGTTGACACTCCAGCACCATCCACCGTGTACACGACCTCTACCGGGTCTGTGACAGCTCCAACCACCTCTACTTACACCACTACCACAGTTGGCTCTGACGGTTCTTCTACTCCAGAAGTCGTTGTTGTCGTTGAGACTCCAGCTTTGTCCACCTTGTACACAACCTCTCCTGCCTTGGTGACAGCTCCAACCACCTCTACTTACACCACTACCACAGTTGGCTCTGACGGTTCTTCTACTCCAGAAGTCGTTGTTGTCGTTGAGACTCCAGCTTTGTCCACCTTCTACACAACCTCTACTGGGTCTGTGACTGCCCCAACCACCACCACCTACACCACTACTCTAAGCGGAGACCACAGTTCTTCTACTGTTGAGGTTGTCGTTGTTGTTGACACTCCAGCACCATCCACCGTGTACACGACCTCTACCGGGTCTGTGACAGCTCCAACCACCTCTACTTACACCACTACCACAGTTGGCTCTGACGGTTCTTCTACTCCAGAAGTCGTTGTTGTCGTTGAGACTCCAGCTTTGTCCACCTTGTACACAACCTCTCCTGCCTTGGTGACAGCTCCAACCACCTCTACTTACACCACTACCACAGTTGGCTCTGACGGTTCTTCTACTCCAGAAGTCGTTGTTGTCGTTGAGACTCCAGCTTTGTCCACCTTGTACACAACCTCTCCTGCCTTGGTGACAGCTCCAACCACCTCTACTTACACCACTACCACAGTTGGCTCTGACGGTTCTTCTACTCCAGAAGTCGTTGTTGTCGTTGAGACTCCAGCTTTGTCCACCTTGTACACAACCTCTCCTGCCTTGGTGACAGCTCCAACCACCTCTACTTACACCACTACCACAGTTGGCTCTGACGGTTCTTCTACTCCAGAAGTCGTTGTTGTCGTTGAGACTCCAGCTTTGTCCACCTTCTACACAACCTCTACTGGGTCTGTGACTGCCCCAACCACCACCACCTACACCACTACTCTAAGCGGAGACCACAGTTCTTCTACTGTTGAGGTTGTCGTTGTTGTTGACACTCCAGCACCATCCACCGTGTACACGACCTCTACCGGGTCTGTGACAGCTCCAACCACCTCTACTTACACCACTACCACAGTTGGCTCTGACGGTTCTTCTACTCCAGAAGTCGTTGTTGTCGTTGAGACTCCAGCTTTGTCCACCTTGTACACAACCTCTCCTGCCTTGGTGACAGCTCCAACCACCTCTACTTACACCACTACCACAGTTGGCTCTGACGGTTCTTCTACTCCAGAAGTCGTTGTTGTCGTTGAGACTCCAGCTTTGTCCACCTTCTACACAACCTCTACTGGGTCTGTGACTGCCCCAACCACCACCACCTACACCACTACTCTAAGCGGAGACCACAGTTCTTCTACTGTTGAGGTTGTCGTTGTTGTTGACACTCCAGCACCATCCACCGTGTACACGACCTCTACCGGGTCTGTGACAGCTCCAACCACCTCTACTTACACCACTACCACAGTTGGCTCTGACGGTTCTTCTACTCCAGAAGTCGTTGTTGTCGTTGAGACTCCAGCTTTGTCCACCTTCTACACAACCTCTACTGGGTCTGTGACTGCCCCAACCACCACCACCTACACCACTACTCTAAGCGGAGACCACAGTTCTTCTACTGTTGAGGTTGTCGTTGTTGTTGACACTCCAGCACCATCCACCGTGTACACGACCTCTACCGGGTCTGTGACAGCTCCAACCACCTCTACTTACACCACTACCACAGTTGGCTCTGACGGTTCTTCTACTCCAGAAGTCGTTGTTGTCGTTGAGACTCCAGCTTTGTCCACCTTCTACACAACCTCTACTGGGTCTGTGACTGCCCCAACCACCACCACCTACACCACTACTCTAAGCGGAGACCACAGTTCTTCTACTGTTGAGGTTGTCGTTGTTGTTGACACTCCAGCACCATCCACCGTGTACACGACCTCTACCGGGTCTGTGACAGCTCCAACCACCTCTACTTACACCACTACCACAGTTGGCTCTGACG
This sequence comes from Arxiozyma bovina, assembly GCA_023309525.1. Classification (NCBI taxonomy): domain Eukaryota; kingdom Fungi; phylum Ascomycota; class Saccharomycetes; order Saccharomycetales; family Saccharomycetaceae; genus Arxiozyma; species Arxiozyma bovina. The sequence continues at coordinate 130,088 of JAKZLQ010000045.1, read as the reverse complement.
GTTCTTCTACTCCAGAAGTCGTTGTTGTCGTTGAGACTCCAGCTTTGTCCACCTTGTACACAACCTCTCCTGCCTTGGTGACAGCTCCAACCACCTCTACTTACACCACTACCACAGTTGGCTCTGACGGTTCTTCTACTCCAGAAGTCGTTGTTGTCGTTGAGACTCCAGCTTTGTCCACCTTGTACACAACCTCTCCTGCCTTGGTGACAGCTCCAACCACCTCTACTTACACCACTACCACAGTTGGCTCTGACGGTTCTTCTACTCCAGAAGTCGTTGTTGTCGTTGAGACTCCAGCTTTGTCCACCTTGTACACAACCTCTCCTGCCTTGGTGACAGCTCCAACCACCTCTACTTACACCACTACCACAGTTGGCTCTGACGGTTCTTCTACTCCAGAAGTCGTTGTTGTCGTTGAGACTCCAGCTTTGTCCACCTTCTACACAACCTCTACTGGGTCTGTGACTGCCCCAACCACCACCACCTACACCACTACTCTAAGCGGAGACCACAGTTCTTCTACTGTTGAGGTTGTCGTTGTTGTTGACACTCCAGCACCATCCACCGTGTACACGACCTCTACCGGGTCTGTGACAGCTCCAACCACCTCTACTTACACCACTACCACAGTTGGCTCTGACGGTTCTTCTACTCCAGAAGTCGTTGTTGTCGTTGAGACTCCAGCTTTGTCCACCTTGTACACAACCTCTCCTGCCTTGGTGACAGCTCCAACCACCTCTACTTACACCACTACCACAGTTGGCTCTGACGGTTCTTCTACTCCAGAAGTCGTTGTTGTCGTTGAGACTCCAGCTTTGTCCACCTTGTACACAACCTCTCCTGCCTTGGTGACAGCTCCAACCACCTCTACTTACACCACTACCACAGTTGGCTCTGACGGTTCTTCTACTCCAGAAGTCGTTGTTGTCGTTGAGACTCCAGCTTTGTCCACCTTGTACACAACCTCTCCTGCCTTGGTGACAGCTCCAACCACCTCTACTTACACCACTACCACAGTTGGCTCTGACGGTTCTTCTACTCCAGAAGTCGTTGTTGTCGTTGAGACTCCAGCTTTGTCCACCTTCTACACAACCTCTACTGGGTCTGTGACTGCCCCAACCACCACCACCTACACCACTACTCTAAGCGGAGACCACAGTTCTTCTACTGTTGAGGTTGTCGTTGTTGTTGACACTCCAGCACCATCCACCGTGTACACGACCTCTACCGGGTCTGTGACAGCTCCAACCACCTCTACTTACACCACTACCACAGTTGGCTCTGACGGTTCTTCTACTCCAGAAGTCGTTGTTGTCGTTGAGACTCCAGCTTTGTCCACCTTGTACACAACCTCTCCTGCCTTGGTGACAGCTCCAACCACCTCTACTTACACCACTACCACAGTTGGCTCTGACGGTTCTTCTACTCCAGAAGTCGTTGTTGTCGTTGAGACTCCAGCTTTGTCCACCTTCTACACAACCTCTACTGGGTCTGTGACTGCCCCAACCACCACCACCTACACCACTACTCTAAGCGGAGACCACAGTTCTTCTACTGTTGAGGTTGTCGTTGTTGTTGACACTCCAGCACCATCCACCGTGTACACGACCTCTACCGGGTCTGTGACAGCTCCAACCACCTCTACTTACACCACTACCACAGTTGGCTCTGACGGTTCTTCTACTCCAGAAGTCGTTGTTGTCGTTGAGACTCCAGCTTTGTCCACCTTGTACACAACCTCTCCTGCCTTGGTGACAGCTCCAACCACCTCTACTTACACCACTACCACAGTTGGCTCTGACGGTTCTTCTACTCCAGAAGTCGTTGTTGTCGTTGAGACTCCAGCTTTGTCCACCTTCTACACAACCTCTACTGGGTCTGTGACTGCCCCAACCACCACCACCTACACCACTACTCTAAGCGGAGACCACAGTTCTTCTACTGTTGAGGTTGTCGTTGTTGTTGACACTCCAGCACCATCCACCGTGTACACGACCTCTACCGGGTCTGTGACAGCTCCAACCACCTCTACTTACACCACTACCACAGTTGGCTCTGACGGTTCTTCTACTCCAGAAGTCGTTGTTGTCGTTGAGACTCCAGCTTTGTCCACCTTCTACACAACCTCTACTGGGTCTGTGACTGCCCCAACCACCACCACCTACACCACTACTCTAAGCGGAGACCACAGTTCTTCTACTGTTGAGGTTGTCGTTGTTGTTGACACTCCAGCACCATCCACCGTGTACACGACCTCTACCGGGTCTGTGACAGCTCCAACCACCTCTACTTACACCACTACCACAGTTGGCTCTGACGGTTCTTCTACTCCAGAAGTCGTTGTTGTCGTTGAGACTCCAGCTTTGTCCACCTTGTACACAACCTCTCCTGCCTTGGTGACAGCTCCAACCACCTCTACTTACACCACTACCACAGTTGGCTCTGACGGTTCTTCTACTCCAGAAGTCGTTGTTGTCGTTGAGACTCCAGCTTTGTCCACCTTGTACACAACCTCTCCTGCCTTGGTGACAGCTCCAACCACCTCTACTTACACCACTACCACAGTTGGCTCTGACGGTTCTTCTACTCCAGAAGTCGTTGTTGTCGTTGAGACTCCAGCTTTGTCCACCTTGTACACAACCTCTCCTGCCTTGGTGACAGCTCCAACCACCTCTACTTACACCACTACCACAGTTGGCTCTGACGGTTCTTCTACTCCAGAAGTCGTTGTTGTCGTTGAGACTCCAGCTTTGTCCACCTTCTACACAACCTCTACTGGGTCTGTGACTGCCCCAACCACCACCACCTACACCACTACTCTAAGCGGAGACCACAGTTCTTCTACTGTTGAGGTTGTCGTTGTTGTTGACACTCCAGCACCATCCACCGTGTACACGACCTCTACCGGGTCTGTGACAGCTCCAACCACCTCTACTTACACCACTACCACAGTTGGCTCTGACGGTTCTTCTACTCCAGAAGTCGTTGTTGTCGTTGAGACTCCAGCTTTGTCCACCTTGTACACAACCTCTCCTGCCTTGGTGACAGCTCCAACCACCTCTACTTACACCACTACCACAGTTGGCTCTGACGGTTCTTCTACTCCAGAAGTCGTTGTTGTCGTTGAGACTCCAGCTTTGTCCACCTTGTACACAACCTCTCCTGCCTTGGTGACAGCTCCAACCACCTCTACTTACACCACTACCACAGTTGGCTCTGACGGTTCTTCTACTCCAGAAGTCGTTGTTGTCGTTGAGACTCCAGCTTTGTCCACCTTGTACACAACCTCTCCTGCCTTGGTGACAGCTCCAACCACCTCTACTTACACCACTACCACAGTTGGCTCTGACGGTTCTTCTACTCCAGAAGTCGTTGTTGTCGTTGAGACTCCAGCTTTGTCCACCTTCTACACAACCTCTACTGGGTCTGTGACTGCCCCAATCACCACCACCTACACCACTACTCTAAGCGGAGACCACAGTTTTTCTGAGCCTGATATTGCTGTTGTTGTGGAAGTGATTGAAACTGGTTTGTTGACTCAGGGATCTGATAGAAGTAGCGGATATAGTCCTCTCCCTGTATACTACTCTAACACATCAGTTGTCTTATCATCTAGCAAGAGTAGTTATTATACGCATGTGTCAAGTTTGAGTCACAAAGAATCTACTATGAGTATTTCTAACAGTAACAGTTTGTACACTAGTAGATCATTACCACTTTCGGAGATTTCTTCTCAAGTTACCGCTTTTTCAAAGCATTACTCACAATCAAATAGTGTTAGTCATGACTTGATTATTTCTACTGAATTAACAACATCATCAGCTAGATCCGAAGTGACTGCATCAACTACATCCCTAAGTAGTAAACAATCAACTACAGAAATTTTGAGTGCTACCTCATCTGCTGATGTTACTGGGGAATTGCCATCAATGGTGAGTACTTCTGCAGGTTCTTATTCACACTCTTCTGTACAATACTCTAACGTTGAAAGTCACCTTTCTGCTCAAAGTACATTAGGCAATACCCAAAACACTATTGCAGCACCTGGTTCACTTTCTCAGATTGCAACACCAAGTGTACCATATGGTACTAACATAAAACACACATCAGCCACATTAAGGTCACAAGGTAAATATACAGAAACTTTGGGCGATACACCTATTTCCACTACCTTAAGCAATACTGTATCCCAAGATAACTCCTTTAACAATGCTCAAAACTCAAATACTGTAACATCATCAACACCCTCAATATCTCAAGCTACTACTTTGACTTTTACTGCACCAACAAGAATTGCTACTACTTTAAGTGCACCAATTTCAATTTATGAGGGCAGTGGATTAAAGACCAAAGTGCCTATATTTGGATTTATCTTATCCATCTTTTTATTATTTATTTAAAATATTTTATTTTTTTAATATCTTTTTAAATGTAAGTTTTTTCGTATAATTATATGTAAGATTTTTTAGTTAATGTACTCTTAAGTACTTTTTTTTTAAAAAGAATATTTTATAATTTTTTAAAGTTTTGAATTTTTTGTCAAAAAAAATCGTTACTGAGTCATATTTTTTATTAAAACCCATAAAAACCAGACATAAACCCAAAAATATAGTAGCATAATCTTATTAAGATATTTACTGTTAGCCTATTCAATTTAGTCAATTATATTATGCTTTTGCCAGAGTTAATTGTCTTATTTAAATACGTCTTAGTATTGATCTTAAGAGTTACCTCTTAAGATCAAACAACTAAGAAGAACAACAGCAAGTTGTAGTTCTACACCAGGGTTATTAATTAGTCATATATAGAACTTAAGTAAGAGTATTTATATTTATTCTAATTGAGATAATTTATTGCTTTACTTATAAAGACTCTTACAGGATTCTATACAAAAGTATAAGTGTTGAGAATGAGCGCCTTTGGGTGATATATTTGTATTAAACATTCTCAATTTATATTTTATATATTGTTAAAGTTATTATTATATGAAGTAGAAGTAAAGTTCTTCGATTATATAGGAGTTATATAAATGTGTTGCTATAAAGTAAAATAAATATATAGTTAGAAAAATAGTGAGGAAAATATTATCAATTATCTATTACTTCATGTTCCTTATATATGTTTGGAAATGAGTATCGAATATCACCATCTGTTATAATTCACTGCTGTATGCATTTTAGGGATACCTGTTAGTATACCTATTAGGAAACTTGGATATCCTATTTGAGTATCAAGGGGTAAAACATCTTATTGGTAATAATTCTACTATACAGATGTTTTTGCTGTAAGATTCATTCTTATTGGTTACAATCTTATTGATTCATTCTATTTTATTCTAGAATCTTTAGTTCCAGCAATAAGAATAATTTAAATGATAAGTATAGAAAGCCTAATAAGCATTTATTCAAATCTCAGTAATCATGATGTGGAATGAATATAATATATAACAACGAAAAAAGAGAAGATTAGTAAATATAACTTAGAGATAGCTATTGAAGTAGCCACCAATTCAATATAGAAATTATATTTTTACCCCTTGGCTCAGATGCAATACAGTTTACTTCCTGGGTACAATTGTACCAAGTAAGGCTCTCAACCAAAATTTGATATATAAGAAACAAGATTTTGACAATATTGAATTTCATTTTTTCCCCTTTATTTATTCTATTTTTATGACAATCTATTTACAATATTCGTACATAAGAATTTTCGATTTAAATAACTGAAGAACGTTTTCGAAAATAAATTATATAAATTTCTTCATACATACATTCAACAATCTTAAGTTAAGAATATCTGCTGTAAATAACAATAGAGGAGCTTATTCATATATGCTTGACTAAAGAAATCAATGCAGATAAACAAGGAACAGGATACGCACAGATTAAAAATACGTAACAAAAAAAAAGAAAATCTAGCAGCGACATTTATAGAACAACTATGTGACACTCCGCAATTATGTTGGGAATTTCTTAATTTGAATTATTCTCAGACAATTTCCATTATTGATGATTTTTGGTTCTTTTTCCATCACGATATTTTAATATATATAAGAATAAATAACATATAAACGTATTTTCCATAGACGAATTATGTTAATCCAATAAAGTTTTCTATTAATTAATTTTATCAATATATATGGAAGTCTGTTCGTGCAAAACGACATAAGTGTTTTAATACTTTACAGATGTTTCCAAGTCCATTTTTACACATTAAGAAAATTAAGAAAACGAACAAACCAATTTGTAACTTCTAATAAAACATTCTTATGCAAAAAAAAAAAAATACAAAAGCAAAAAAAAAGAACAAAATTTCGAATTCAGTTTGCTTTATTTCATTCAAAAATCATACTAAAAGGGCAAACCCAAGGAAGGAAGGGTAAACAGTGGATATACATCTCCGGCATCAGATAGCTTCGATTTGTTTTAGTCCACTTTAATCCAATCTCCGATTATCGGCTGCTACTTAAAAAAAAATTGTACCAAAAAAAGAAACGACAAAAGAAACAAAATGAACGGAAATATATTCCCGCAACCCTCATACCAAATTTTCTTGTACGTAAAAACAATGGAACAATACCATTCTAGTCCCTCCATTGTTATTGTAACAGAGGAAGACAATGGAGTTACTTTGCCTTTATTACAATAGCATATTATAATCGCCGTGCCTTGTCTTAAATAGGCAATTGACATAAAGAAAGTTGCCAATTCAATGTTATTTTCACGTGGTTAGGGTAAGATTACGATCAGAACACCCTCGGGGCTGTTTCTTTTTTTTTTTTTTCCAGAAAATGCTCAAAACCCTAGAATCAAAACACAAAAATTTAATCTCATCACAATAATCGTATAAAAATAAACCCTTACTATATAGATACCACTATCGTAAGTTTTTCAGTACCATCAATGTCTACTCATTCTTGTTATAATGGACTTATATATTATCATCTTTCAAAATGACCATTCATTTCTGTTAAAAATTCACTCTTTCTAGATCAAACTTCATTCTTTAAGAATAGTACAACAGTTTATTTGTATTCTTGGGTATATATACAATCCTGAAATAACATCTCTTGAAAAAATCTAAAACCAATTAAAGGTATAAAAACTCACTCCGTCATGAACAGATGTTTTTGACAGAATTTAACGATATTTTTTTTTTTTATCATTTATTTGTATTGAAGATAATTATCTTACAGTATAAAATTTGTTTACATCTCACAAATGTATTGCATAAGAATGATGTATCAAATCTGTTTATACTCTCAAATGTAATCACCATTTTATACAAGGAGGACTTAAAAAAAAAACAAGTAAATTATGTTCTTCATATTTTTTGAACTTGGAAATTACCCTAACTGAAAACCTACTGTACATTAGCCAGTTGGTAATATAAAAAATTCAGCCCTAATATAAAAAATTAAAAAATAAAAAAAAATATTTAGTCATGTAATATTCAAACATATATTCAAAAATTTGATCCTTCAAGGATAAAATGAAAGGCAAGAACAATCACTTTTGCTCGAGAATTTCTGACAAGGCTCACAAACTTCTTTGCCTCGAACCATCCTGTCAACAAAAAGAAAGTGAAGAAAAAAAAAATGGAGAACTTTCCTTTTCCACTCTTATCAACATTTCCAATATTTACATAAAATTGTCAATTAGGTAATATTAATATTATTTAACCAAGAAGAGTGATGATGCATGGAGACGAATTCGGCAATAGAATTAATCAATATAGTAACATGATCCCTTATTTAGATATTTACGTAATTTTATCATATTAATAAATAAAGATAAAATTAACCTTAAGCAAAAATCCTATTTCTTTATTCTTGTCATCATTTAAAAATATATATATATATATTCATACATTTTCATACGTGTATCATCACTTGGTTATTATATTTGTATGCAACTGCCTCTTTTCAAATAAAACAAATACACAGCAACTGATTAAGACAAGAATAATATAATTCATACGAAAAAAAAATATGTCATTCGATGACAAACAAATTATAAGCGATTCTAAATTTGAGTCAGGAGGACAGCTAAATAAATCCTTGGAATCTACTTCTAGTAATGACGTCGAAAATTTTGACTTAGATGATTCAAATGTAACTTTAAATAAGAAGAATTTAATGAAAACAGATAGATATTTCGTTTATTCCACAACAAATTCTTCAATAGATGAGGTATATCCAAATAATAAAAATAACAGCTTAACAAATAAAGCTAACAGTCTTTTAACAAAATTTATTGATTCCTTCAGAGAAGCTGAGTCCTCTAATAATCAAAATCCAGATGATATGGAAAAAGTTGAGTACAATGATATTGCTTCCTCAGATGATAAAAATATGAAAAAAACCATCAAAAAGAGACATGTCTTATTAATCTCTTTAGGAACAGGTATTGGTACTGGTCTTCTTGTTGGTAACGCTCAGGCTTTACATAATGCAGGACCTGCAGGGTTAGTTATTGGGTTTGCAATTATGGGCACCTGTCTTTATTGTATTATCCAGGCATGTGGCGAAATGGCTGTTTGTTATAGTTCGTTACCAAGTAATTACAATATTTATCCAACTTTCTTAGTGGAACCAGCGTTTGGATTTGCTGTTGCATGGGTTTATTGTTTACAGTGGCTTTGTGTCTGTCCATTAGAATTGGTGACAGCCTCTATGACCATAAAATACTGGACAACGAAAGTTAACCCAGATATATTCGTTTTGATATTTTATATATTAATTATTGGTATAAACACTTTTGGGGCTAGAGGTTATGCAGAAGCAGAATTTTTCTTCAATAGTTGTAAAGTCTTGATGATTACTGGGTTTTTTATCTTGGGTATAATAATTACATGTGGTGGTGCTGGTGATGATGGCTACATTGGGGCCAAGTATTGGCATAATCCGGGTGCATTTAGAGGCGATCGTCCTATTGACCATTTCAAGGGGATTATGGCCACCTTTGTCAACGCAGCATTCGCATTTGGTGCATCTGAGTTTATTTCGATCACTGCAAGTGAACAAGAAAATCCAAGAAGGGCTATTCCAAAGGCTGCTAAAATAATGATCTATAGAATTATATTTGTGTTTTTAGCTTCTATCACTTTAATTGGATTTCTGGTTCCATATAATTCCCCACAACTGATGGGTTCTAGTGGACCAGCGACAAAGGCTTCTCCATATGTTATAGCTATTGCATCCCATGGTGTCAAAGTGGTACCACATTTTATCAATGCTGTTATCCTATTAGCTGTTTTATCTGTTGGAAATTCAGCATTCTATTCCAGTTCTCGTATCTTATATTCTTTATCTCAAAGAGGATTGGCTCCAAAATTTTTTGAATATATCGACAGAGAAGGTAGACCTGCCAGAGCTATGTGTTGCTCAGCAATATTTGGAATTATCGCATTCTGTGCTGCCTCTTCAAAGGAGGATCAAGTATTTACTTGGCTATTGGCAATATCTGGGTTATCTCAATTGTTCACATGGATTGCAATCTGTGTATCACATTTAAGATTCAGAAGAGCGATGAAAATTCAACATAGGTCATTAGGTGAAATTGGTTTTAAATCCCAAGTCGGTATATATGGATCTGCCTATGCTGCTACTATGATGTCATTGGCATTAATAGCCCAATTTTGGGTCGCCATTAAACCAATTGGTGAAGACCATTTAGACTGCCAAGCATTCTTTGAAAATTACTTGGCTATGCCCATTTTAATCGTTTTTTATTTGGGTTATAAAATTTGGAAAAGGGAATGGAGACTTTACATTCCTGCAGACCAAATTGATCTAGTATCTCATCGTAGAATATTCGACGAAGAAGTTTTGAGACAAGAAGAACTTGAAGACAAAGAAAGATTAAAAATGTCTCCATTATGGGTTAAGGTTAAAGAATTCTTCTTTTAATGTGATTGCATATCTCGATATTTTATTTTGCCTTCGTCAAACTATGTTTTTTTTTTATCACCAACTGTGTCATCTAATGCAACATTCTTTCAACCTTTCTCCTTCTTTTTCAAGCAATCAATATTCTTATTTTAATTCATATGTATTTTTATGTGTTATTTCATATTTAATTCAGTTTCTTCACTGGTATGCATTCCTTCAACTTATCTACCTATATATATCCATAGATATACCTTTTATCAAAATATATATAAAGTGATTTCAAGCAATCAATAAGATTAGCTATAACTTATAAACGAAACTATACAAACATGAATATATTAACTAATGATAATAATAGTAATGCGAAACTTCCACTTATATACAAAAACTTAGGATAATCAATTTTGCATAATCTAATACTCCAACTGTTTATCTTTCTTTTCTTTTCTTATTCATTTATTCTTTTATTTTTTTTTCTTTATTCAAAATGGCTTATGATCTTTCTTTCCATATAGTATCTGAACTACCTTTAAGTTCCTTATTTCGTTCTAATTCAGCCTTATACCATTCTTGGACTTTAACAGGATCTGATCCATGTAACAGACAAAAATTTAATTTTGCCAATTGTCTTTGACAAGGGTTAAACTGTCCATATCTATAATAATTTCTAAACTGACCCCCGATAGAATAGCATATGGTCAATTGATCAAATGCTTCTCTACAACTCATAGTAGTTGGATATTTTGATTGTGACATTGTTTATTTCTTTGCTTTTGAATACCGACAAAAAGTATTGACTCTATCGATTTATAGATGTTATATGAAAGTAAAATTTCCCTTATCTTAGTATATTCTTGATGGCTAAACCACCTAAACAAATCTCCAAAACACGATTATGGGATATAAAGTAGACTTTGTTTGAATGATGAGTTTTGTTCCCTCTCAACTACTGGTACAACTACCATGACCACTATTATTACGGATTAGAATAACCATACATGTTTCTGTCTATTTTATCCCTTCATGGTTTGTTAATGACTTATAAAAAAAAATATTACAATATTTTAATTGAAAAATTCACGATATATAAATCCTATATAGAATTGATTGAGAAGTTTTCATAACAGAAATAAAAGACACAACTACACAAAGTGGGATAAGAACGAATGCAAAAGATTAGTCTATGCACCTAGAACTTACACGAGATATTGTCAAATGAAGTTACAATATATAGCTATATTAGCTCCTTGTCTGGTTATTGTATTTGCACTATATTTCATCTTTGAAAAGGATAAATATGATAATATTATTGTCACAGAAGACACATTGCGCACCATCCAAAATCTAATAGAGAAAAATCCCATATTTATTGCTTCCAAGTCTTACTGTCCTTATGGTAGACAAGCGTACATCACATTAACTCATAATTGTAGAGTACCTAAGGATAAAATAAAAATAATCTATCTAGATGAATTAAAGTATGGCGCAGAACTACAAAAGGGTTTATATCAAATAAATGGCCACGCTACTGTCCCACAAATTTATATAAACCACAAATTTATCGGTGGTAACGACAATTTACAGGAATTAAAAAATAAGGGCCAATTAAATAATTTAATTAAAGATGCATTGACTTGATTTCTATATATATATATATATATATATATATGTACTATTTTAATACCTCATAGTATTTTCATTCTTAAATCATATAAGATCGATGTTTACAAGACTCTAATATTTTTAGAAATCCTTGAACACATTACTCTTTGAGACAATCGTACTCTCAAAGGCCTGTTTAGCGTCAGAGAACCATTGTGATCCACCAAATTCAGTTTGTGGGACTAAATCTTTCTTTTTTTACTAGTAACATTATTACGATTGTTGTCATTTTTATTATCATTGCTATTACCATATTTCAAAGTCAATGAATAAGACATTGGTATAATCTTATTCTCTTGTTTTGATCTTTCTAATAACTGCCTTATCTTTCTCTGTAAAGTAGAAATATCATCCAAGGAACATTGGACTCTGGTATTAACGTCACAAAGATATAACAGTAACCTTAGAGTATAATATACATCGTTACCAGCATTATGTAAAAAAGCATGTGGTAATTGAAACAACCTTAATATCTTACCAAGACTGGACCCTTCTTTACCATAACATGCAGAGTATATCTTAAGTGTATCTATCACTAAAGTACGACGAGATTTCAAATTATGATCATTTGGCGAGATATGGGATACAGGTGTAGTCTCTGGTAGAATCACACCCATTGACTTCAACCATTTAAAATCACCTTCAATATTATGCCCGACAAAGGCTCTTTCCCATGAATCAGATGTATTATTATCGGGAATCATATAAAAATTAACCAAATTTTGTATAAAACTTACACATTGTCGTAATGGAAGTACTAAACTTTCGCCTAGTAAATAACATTCCTTCATATCAAGTACCCAATTTTTATTAATTAAAGATAGTGATTCGGATACTATAAGATGATAATTTCTAAGGATCGGATTCAAGGAATGCAAATTTTCTCTTGGATCATATATAGATATCCCAATCTCTGTTATGACACTATTATCTCTTTCAAATGCTTCAATATCAAATGAAAAACAGATTGTATTTCTTTGTGATACCAATTTTATTGAATTTGTCAAATAATCCCACTGCGAAGAATGTTCTTTAGGAGAACAATATACCATAGGAAGATGTTCTCTTTTAATATTTGAAAGACTAGTGAGATATTCTTTATCTAAAGGCGATTGATTATCCGATTTAATCAATTTTTTAATTCCAATAGTGTTACTATTATTATTATTATCCTCTATAATTCGAGCCAATTCATGGTCTGGGTGTTCTTCTTTCCATGTTTTATTGAATTGAACAATTTTATCATTCAACATCGAATTAGATTTTCTATTTAATTTAAAATAATAGTCCTTGATCCTTTGAATATAGTCATTAATATATTGTAATACAGTGTCAGATTTTTCATATTTAATGAATTTCAAATTTTTAAAATGATCGAAGTCATTTAACCAAGATTGTTTTGTAAGTTTATTTTTATCGAAATCAGTCGATTGAATATACTTATTTATAATAGCTTGACTTCTCTTGTATGGTTGAACCCCATGCTTTATATCCATTGGTAAGTTTCTTACATGTAAGACATCAGAGGATTTCTTTGTCGTTTGATAATGTTTCTGTTTATACGTATTAACAACATATTTGTTAACCACATTTTTCCTATTATATCTATGCATAATCCTGGTAAGGGAAATTTTTTCCATAAACACTATTAAAAGTCTGTTTGTAGCTATGGTAACAAAGTGGTGTAGTAGTTTTGAACAAACTGTCCAAATATGCCAGAGTGTATATATATATGGTGATCATATTAAAAGAAGGACTCGTGGTTTCTTTATAGATTTTAGCATTACCTATATCTATATCACACATACATCCGTACACCACATATTGAGTGGTGAAGCGTGTTGATAATTGGTAAAAGTGTCTCTTGGGCAGCACCATTGATAGTAACCATTGTCAACTAGAAAAAAAAAATTTGAATTAGCTTTCAGCTGTTATTGAACCGTACCCAGTAACTTATTCCTCATGTACTGCACAGTGTAACTGAAACTCAAGTTCTGCTGATAGCTACGGAACAAGTACATAAGATATTTACAAGAATAAAAGTGAACGAAGAGATTGGTATCCATATTAATACATATTTTAATTTGAAAATATAACATCAACGCACTCAGCAGTATTCAAAAAAACAGCCAAAGTATTAAAGAACCATGTCTTGTAGTCACACCCCTATCCATACGTCTTTGTATATTATATTGTATACATATAATTATATATATAGACATACTCTACTACCAATTCAAATGTCGATTCGATAATGAATCCCGCACGGGAAACTCTAAATCCCGCAACCGGAATTGTTTATTATTATTACCCTCACAGAAGGTGTGTGGGTGTCACTTTGATCGGATTTCAATTTTTCTTTTTCTTTTTCTTCTCTCGATTTCATTTTCCATTGCTGTTGCCAAAGGAAAGTTTGAACTTTTCAGTTCATTTGTAAGTTGAAACTTGTAGTGATGGTGGAAGTTCGACACTATCAGTACAGACGACTCGTTTTATTTTTTGTTCCTAAGCGATTCGTTTGGTAGTGTGATCGATTACTGTCTCCTGACGTTTGCTGTTCAAATACAATTATTTTATCTTAAACTTCCACATATATAAATATTTTTTTTTTGGTTTGTTCAAGTGAGCAACCCCTTCCTACTCATCACATTACTCCATTAATAGACACATTCATATATATATATATACATACATATAAAAAGTAACCAATGTCCGAATCACCAGAGCAAAACACTGAAGTTAAGCCAGAGACCAATGCTGCTTCCCCAGAAGTCAAATCTGAAACTCACATCAACCTGAAAGTCTCAGATGGTCAATCTGAAATATTCTTCAAGATTAAAAGAACTACCCCATTGAAAAGATTAATGGAAGCCTTTGCCAAAAGACAAGGTAAAGAAATGGATTCTTTAAGATTCTTATATGATGGTGTCAGAATTCAGGCTGATCAGACTCCTGCTATGCTTGATATGGAAGATAATGATTTGATTGAAGCCCATAGGGAACAAATTGGTGGTTTCTCTCTAATGTAATAACTTTACATATATATTTCTATGTATATTTCATATTAATTGAAAAAAAAAAAACTATTTGCTAATGGATACGTATCAACATTCACAGCACTTTACTTATATTACTATGACTGACAGTATATAGCAATATCCATATACATAGTTATATATATATATATATAATATGAAAATAAGAAACCTAATAGTTATACTAATTACCGTCCTTAAGCCTGCTCTAATATTTCATTTATAGTACTACACCCACAAAGGTTTTCTTTTCATATAGTGATTTGTTTTCTTCTCTATTAATCTTTCAGTTTCCTATTTAGAACTATATTTCCTTTGATAATAATTCAATGGAAACGCGTAACGTTTTGTCTTGTTTATTATTTTTGGTTCTTGCTTTTTTCGAAAAAAAGAAAAAAAATTTTTTTAACGCGTTTTACACGTTTCTCGAGACTTTTTCTCTTACATCTTGTCTTTCTTTTTGTAATGATTAGATTGGTATAGAAAAAAAAAGCTTGAAAGATGTATCGACAAGAGATAAAAACTTTTAATATCGACTTTATATCAGTAAAAGTCATACGTAGCTCTAACAAACAATCAGATCCATATCTATCCTTTAAATAATTGTTTTATAAGGATCAAGTCCACTCCTTTTTTTTTTCTATTTTTCTATTTTTTTTTAATCTAAAATAAGATACTTTACACTATTTCTCTAATCTCATTCATCCAAGAAAATTCAAGAAGATAATATCAGGTAACAAGTTAAAAAAAAAATATTTAACCAAACAAAAATTGCCAATCATGCTCTCAAATAAGGCTGCACCAACAATTAAAGGTGATCAGATTGGATCATGGAAATTGGGAGAGACTTTAGGTTTTGGAAGTACAGGGAAAGTTCAATTGGCGTATAATAAAAACTTAAATAAACATGCAGCCATCAAAATTATATCTAAAGCAATCTTTAAATCTCAGGCCTTAACAGACAATAGGAGCAATAACGGTACTAGCAGTAAGGAAAGTTATTTTGCTCAGAGTAGTACCCCAGATTCTTTACCTTATGGAATCGAACGTGAGATTATTATTATGAAATTATTAAACCATCCAAATGTTTTAAGATTATATGACGTTTGGGAGACTAATAGTAATCTTTATATGGTCTTAGAATACGCAGAAAAGGGCGAATTGTTCAATCTATTGGTGGAACGTGGTCCTTTACCTGAGAATGAAGCTATCAGATTTTTTAGACAAATTATTATTGGGATATCATATTGTCATGCACTAGGTATAGTCCATAGAGATCTTAAACCTGAAAATTTATTATTAGATAATAAATACAATATTAAGATTGCAGATTTCGGTATGGCTGCATTAGAAACTGAAGATAAATTATTAGAGACCTCTTGTGGTTCACCTCATTATGCAGCACCTGAGATCGTATCAGGTATCCCATACCATGGTTTCGCCAGCGACGTCTGGTCTTGTGGTGTCATATTATTCGCATTACTGACCGGTAGATTACCCTTTGATGAAGAGGACGGCAATATTAGGAACCTGTTATTAAAAGTACAAAGTGGGCAATTTGAGATGCCAGATAACGATGAAATCTCTAATGAAGCACAAGATTTGATTAGTAAGATACTTGTTGTGGATCCAAGGAAAAGAATCAGTGCTCGAGATATTTTAAAACATCCTCTATTACAAAAATATCCATCTATTAAGGATTCCAAGAGTATTAGAAATTTACCACGTGAAGATACATATTTACATCCATTAGCAGACACGAATTCTATAGTAGATGAAGGCATTTTACAAAATTTGATTGTGTTGTGGCATGGTAGAGATGGGAATGAGATTAAATCAAAATTGAATGAGCCAGGTGCAAATGCAGAAAAGACACTTTATGCTCTCTTATATAGATTTAAAATGGATGCAGAGCAAGAAAATTTAAAGAATGAACATATCAGAAAAAGACAATCAGTAACACCTCCCGACAATATCAATAATCAAAATCTTCAAACCAACAGCAATTTTACCAACAGAAGTCCAAATAAAAATGTATCTACCCCACAAAGAAGGAAAAATAGGGCCTCAATGATTAGTGTTGGATCATCACATAAAAGACCTATTTCATACATCAAAGTATCCTCAGGAACAAGTCTATCTTCTGTAAATCTTGTAGCATCCTCCTCTTCTAACCGTGGAAAGAATCCTGTGAAAAGATTATCTAAAATGTCTGCTTCTAATAATGAATCACCTACTCCAGCTTCAAGAAATAGGAGACTTTCTAAAATTAAATCTGATAGACATTCAATAGTAATGAATAATAACTCTAATAGTAAGTCACAGAATAAGAATGGTAAAAAGACTCCTAGGAATAGTAAAAGAATATCAATGTTACCAAATATGAAACGTGGGTCTATTACAACGAAACTACTTGCTACTTATACAAAACTTTCCGAAGATGATGATTGGGAATACATTGAACAGGAGACAAAAAGGACAAGCTCTGACTTTGCCACACTTATTGATGAAATCTTTGAACACGAAAAATATGAACAGCTACGAAAAGAAAAGGAAGAGTTAGCTAGAAAAGTTAGAGAAGCCAAAGAACGTGAAGAAGCTGAAAAGAAGAGAAAAGAAGAAGAAGAAAGACTGAGAAGACTTGAATTAGAGGCTCAAGAAAAAGCTAAAGCCGATCAAAAAAGACAGATGGAAGAAGAAATTGGCAACTTGAAGAAAGAACTAGAAAATCTAAGGGCCCAAGAGAATAATACAGACTTTAGATCGGTCTCTGAACCACTTAATTCAAAAGAAAAAAATACGGAGGATAATAATGAATTTAATATTGATGATGTTCTACGTCAACGTAATTTCTCTTTACAGACAAGGCCTGTATCTAGATTAGACCCTGGGTTATTCTTTGAGCCATCAGAACCATCATCATCAGTTGGCAATAACACATACTTAAACAGAAGAGTGCCATTTGGACAAGATGATATTAATGAAAAACTAAAGACAGAAAAAATGATTCTTGAGACTATTAGAAGATCCAAATTCTTAGGTTCCACCTTTGATATTAATCGTGAATTAAGGACTGCTAGTAGTAAACTTCAATATCCACCTACTGTACAGCCACCAGTGTTACCTTCAACTAGAACTGCTTTAGTTGATATCAAGGAAAATGAACCATTACCTGATAATGCCATTGCTACTGCTCCATTACGATCATATGATGAACAAAAAGAGGTAAGAAAAATTTCTGATATTAAAATTCCTCAGTTTACAAGGAAATCAAGACATTTCAGTGAATCTAATAAAAGGTTATCCGTGTTATCCTTGTATTCCACAAAACAGTCATATACAAATCTTGCAGATATAGTGAAGAAAGACGATTATGATGTTCAACCTATAAATAAGGGCAAAAACTATGGATATCTAATAGATAATAAAGAAGATTCGGAATTTAATTTTGAATCTATTATTGGTGAAGAAAATAACAAGGAGAGTGTTGACAACAAATTGTATGAAGTAGATGAGTTACCTGAACCAACAGAAAAGAAAAAGACCCTAAAGTTAAACCTGGCTGATAGATATAATCAAATAGAGGAAACATCGATTTCTGAACCAGAAAAAGAACCAGGAAAGGTCAAATTGCCTGTCTTACCTCCATTAAATTCTAAGAATGCTGGCTTGGGTATTTATCAAGAGATTGAAGATGTCAAAAAGATTGATGTTGGAGAAACAGAAGCCAATAATGACTTGGAAAACGAGATAGCCACATCACCTAATAGTAATAATGAAAGAATTAAAGAAAAACCAAAAGAAGAAAATATTAGAAATGCAACAAAACAATTCCCTAAAGAATCTATATCATTAGACAAACAGGATAAAAATGAAAAAATTAATATTCCTAAACAAAGAGGTCTTGAAATGACAAAAGAAAAACCTAGACAAGACTCTCAGACTGCTACCAATTTCTTTAGAAAATTATCTGGTGGTATAAGTCCAACTGATAATATTAAGTCATCAAAGAATAATGGACTTGCCATACTGAATACCACAGTCTCACCAGATCAACTATATCAGGGACTATTCAATCTTTTAAGAGGGTGGGCGATGTATGGTATCAAAGGTCTTAAAGGCAACAGTGAAACCAGAGTAATTACTGGTAAACTATCGAGTGATAATATTCTTTCTTTAAGATCTACAGTGTTCGAGATTTCTGTCACAGGGAATGGTAAACATAGTCAAATTCAAATCAAGAAGAGATCTGGTTCATCTAAAGCTGTTAGAAGATTAATTGGAGAAATTGAAAACATTTTAACAAAGGAAGGTGTATTGCAAAAATAATATTAGCCTATAAGAAAAATAAAAATTATTATAGTATTTTCCTACTTTTTTCTTCCCCTCTTTTGATTTCCTTCTCCATTTAATATTTCTATTTTACACAATCAAGATATATTATACTGATAGACATTTTTATTTTTTTTTATTCTTTAACAAAAAAAAAGAAATAACTGATGGATTTGTAATTATTTGTATTTTGGGTTTTAAAAACAAAAATATATATATATATTTTTTGATACATGGACATGTATCAATTTTTTTATTATTATTTTGAGGACACTTTAATTTTTACTATTATTGTAAATATATCATTAAAAATATCTATACGAATGTATTTTTGTTTGTTTCTGTTATCATTTTAATAGTTTTGTATTTACTCTGATTTGGTTTTTACATCTTCTAACTGTTTTTTCGTAGGATAAAATCCCCATGAATACTGGACAGGTTGTGTAATTTGTATATTTAATTGATCAGCGAAATCAGTTACCAAAACAGGATTCTGCAAAAATTGCGATCCAATAATGATGAGATCTTGTTCTCCACTTTGAAGTATAGTCTCTGCTTCCTTTGCAGATGTAATTTTCGATGGTGAGCAAATCTTGGCAGATAAACCCTTTTCCTTCAAACTGTGTCTCACTTTCCTCAAAAAACTTGTTTTGTTTTGATAGCCAGGGATCTTTAAATGGCCAGGATTAACACATACGAAATCGAAGACATCAATACCGTGCTTCACGAGTTCAATACATATTTGGCTTGTGTCTTCTTGTGTTAAACAACATATGGATTCAGATTTGTCACAGTCGGGCAACCTAATGAAAATTGGAGTCTCAGAAGGGATTTTACTTCGTATCTCGTCCACCACTTTTATTAAGAAACTCATTCTTTCCTTCAAGTCCCCGTTATATGAATCTGATCTATGATTGAAGAGGGGGGATAGGAATTGTTGGAATATGTAACCATGACTAGCTTGGATTTCAATAAAATCATATTTAGATATATGGATTGCTCTTTGACACACGACCCCCCAATTGGTAATCATTTGGTCAATTTCACTAGTAGTTAAAGTGTTCACTAAAAATGGGGGGTCTGACGTATTAGAGTTGTTATTTTCGTTAATAAATTGACCTAATTGAATACCGATCTTACCATTCTGAGAATGTACAAATTCTACTATTTTGGTATAGTGGTCGGAAGCCAATTGATCATTCCAGAGACCTAGATCATTGAAAGAGAATTTCCCCTTTTCAGAGATGGAAGTAAACTCCACAATAATTAGGCCTGGACCTCTCATAGATAAAGAACCGTAGTGAACAGTATGAAAAACGGTTGGAGATGAATCAGTTGAAGAGTAAGTGCACATCGGAGACACTACCATCCTATTTGGGATAGTAAGAGATCTAATCTTTAAAGGTGTGAATAGCAAGGGGGGAGACGTGTCATTTGTGTTTTCTAACTTTGAAGCATCTAAGTATTTAACAAATTTGCCTAATATTGGTTGTTTTGGAGTGAAAAAGGAAACACCTTGGGCTCCTTTTACTGACTGTAGCATTGTAATTCTAATACTACTACCTTTATTTATTTATTTATTTATTTATTTATTTTTTCAATATCTGCATTAGCTTAACTATAGTTACGAAAAATACACAAAAAGACAAACAAAAACATAGAGATCTAGAAAGTTACTATATATAACGGTTTAATACAGTTCCTCCATTAAGATCTGGCCCCTCCCTCGAGACCTCGAACCCCCCTTGTAGATCTAGATTGATCTTGTGTCATTTCTATTCTGTGGGAAAATAAACGGAAAACAAAAGAAAATGATCGGAGTTTGATGGGGCTATTGTTCACACTCCAACCACCTCCTTATTTTCATTGTTTTTTTCCTATTGTTTTGTGTTGCGACAGTCCTCGAGAGCACTCCACCCAGACACCCCAGCCACCAACAAAAAAGGTATGGGTGTTGGTGTGTTTTGCAGCTGTCGTTTCTTTTTTTTTCTTTGGTCACTGTCTTTTGTCCGTTGCGGTGTTCTAAAAATTGAAGAAAGGAGAGAAAGTTAAAGAAAGACAGTTGATATAATTATCTACTTTGGAGATAAGTATGTGGGTGTTATTTCTATTGCTAAAACATGCTCCCGCCGCTGTTCATCGACATTAAACCAGACAATTGTAACTTCAAGTCGTAGTTTATTTGCTAATTTTCAGCCATTTTTAAAAAATACTACAAAATATCTATAAAAAAAAAAAAGGAAAAAGTGTACGTGTCGACTGATTGATTCTACTGTTTGACAACTTATCATTATATTATTTTATTTTATTTGATTTGATTTGATTTGATTTTTTTTTTTACTTTCACTTTTACCTTCTAAGGTTGATCTAACCTTTTTCTATTAAATATTTGATTATTAATTGGTTGCTCCACGAATTGTTATTATTATTATTATTATTATTATTATTATTTAAGTTGTGTTATTGCCGTTTGCCCAATATTGATAGACTATTATAACAATACCATAAGAAAGACTATACTCTTTGATAGACGTAGATAGATCATATTCCCAAATAATAACTAGAAGTAGGTTAAAAGTCATACTTCTTTATTGATAGATATATTTAGAATACAACTCAATCCTCCTCCTCCTCCTCCCCTTTATTCTTCTGCAAAATATATTATTATAGAACAAATAAAATAAAAGAAAGACAGAATATATACATATCTTAATAATGGAATTACCTTCTATTAATAGTACAACAAGTATCTCTGATAATCAGGATTTACGTAATCATTATGAAAAATTATTATTTAAAAATCAGAGTGAGATTTCTTTACCAGATTATCCAAATAGAGTTATAGGCAATAACAATAATAATCAGAATTCTAATCATACTCACACGGCTGGCGCTATCAATAGACAATTAGATAATTTTAGTTTTATCACCGGGTTTAAAAATTTAAATATAAATCAAACCATTATACCTACCAGTACTACTGCTGCAACTCCTTCTACTTCTTCTTCTTCTACTTTTGATAATAATTTGTTTCAATTACCTCAAAATGGCCCAAAGTTCAATAGTGCTTATTCTAATAGTGACACTTTAAGTAGTCACTATCCCTTTCAAAGACATTTATCTTTACCAGAAACTCAGCAATATTTGAATCATAATCCTAACCAAAAACAAAATGTTACGTGGAATCATGACGAAGGCAGAAGGTACACTTCATCTAATACCTTCATCACAACGACTGCCATAAATATGCCTAATAATATGCCATTGAATTCAAATGGTTATGCAAATCAGAACCCCTCTCAATTAATATACCCACCGAATCGTTTTAGTCATTTACATCCTTCAAATATGGGTCCCATATCTAATCATAATATCAGAAAACATCATTCTATATCAAATGGCGATATAACAATCAATAGATATAATCTTGATAATTCAATAAACAACCAACCTTCAAATTATATTGGCGAACAAAATATAAACAATAGTCGCAAACCTAATGAAGTGACTATAGATGATGGTCTTTTACTTATTGATGGGACAAATATTGCTTCTTCCACTGAATTGCATCAATTTTATGAGACTTGTGGTAAAAACTATTTCTCAAGTAATGTCGTTTTTCCATTTATTGACTATATTAAAAGTTTGTTATCTTCGGAGAGTGATAATACATATTCAAATACTCAAATCGATCAAAGAAGAAAGACAAAAGTTTTGAATTTTTTAAAATTTCTTCATAATTGTAATTTGGATTTTATATCACAAATAAGTAAGAGTAACAATAATAATGATAATAATGACGATAGCATTTCGAATCAGCATATGACATCGTTCAAACCAAAGGGTTTAGTTTTGGTGGCTTTGAAAAATGGGAAATTGGAATTGTTATCAACTACGCAAAATGTAAACCTTCAATTAAAAAGAGGCGACCTAGTGCTTATTGATGGTGATAGAGGTAAAGATTTAGTTCAAATTGTGGAATCTGATATCAGTTTGAATCTGGCTTTATTCGCTAATTTTTTAAAGAAAAAAGTACATTTTGATTCGTTGATCACTGCTAAGAACCAACATTATCCAAATGATAAATTTATTCAAACTTTAATTAATTCAAGAAATGGTATTGGTGAAAAATTAAACAATAAACTGTATGATATAACAGAACTAACTCAATTTATTGTACCATCAAAACAGGTCTTGAGGTTCGCTACCCCGTGGGAGGTCATGACTAATCTTCAATACAAATTTCAAGATGAGTTAAAGGCTTTACATGTCGCTCAATTGAAACTACAAAATTTGAATAATTTAAGAAATAATGATGGAAACTTCACAAATGTTAGTGGTGTCAGTAGTAATAGCACAAAAAAACCTCTAAATATAAAGATCTTAAATTCTGAATTTCAATTTGATAGGAAAAAACTTACATTTTACTATATATGTGAAGAAAGAAACGATTTCAGAGAATTGATAAAAGAATTATTTAAATATTACAAGACCAGAATTTGGTTATGTGCAATCCCAAACAATTTAAATATAGACTCTAAATACTATGATAATGGTAGAAAAGAATTATCGGTTTATGAACAGATGATCAGAAGTCAACAGTTCTCGGACTCGTACAAAAACAATCAATTTTCTTTATACACTCCAACCACATCGTTCGATGAACCTTTAAATATCCCTCCATTGGATAAAATTGAATTAGATAATTTCCAAATTGGAATTTATAAAGAATTATTAGAAGAATTGTTTTAGATAGAATAGTTGTTTGTATAGTTGTTGTTAAAACATTATTATAGTTAATACCGAAGAATTTTGTTTCATTTTTAAACTATGCATTAGGGAATTTTATATATATATATATTCATTCATATATAAATAGGGTTTTATATATACATATATATAGGTAAAATCAGTTTTTCCTATGTATTCAACAGTCGATTTTCTTTCCTTTTTTATTTCTTTTCTTTTCGTTATATCACAAAATCTTCCAGACTAATAGGTATTTAATATACCTCAAACCTACAAATAAAAGATCATCATTGCTTGTTGTACAGTGGAAATGCTAAACACTCTTTATATTTAACTATTCTTTGTTATTAGGAAAAATCTACCTTTTAGATGGTTTTTTCCAATAATACTGTTTATGGGTTTTACGACATGATCTTAACCCAAGATTTTTCCCACCTTTCAATGAAATCACTATACTTCTCCTTTCTTCATCATCATCATTTTCTAGATCATAATAATAATCTGCTTCAAGTAATTCACCTGCAGCATCCTTGCCATATCGTTTGATTTCCCCAATACAAGGTATGTCATGCATCAAAGATCTGATCATACTCTTCGGAAGGGATCGGGTAATGCTATTAATATTCATTATATATGACAACGGTGTTTGTTTTAAATTGGAAAATGCAATATTATCAACAATTATTTTTTGAATTTCTTTCAAATCGATATTTTTTTCATTCAAACTTTGAGTAGTATATGCATCCTTATCTGTGTTAAGTTGTATATTCAGTTTTCTTTTCTTTGATGTTGGAAAGTCTTTAACTTCCTGATGTGACCCCTCTGACGTTATTGATGATGGATGACATTCTTCACTCACTTTGTCGGTTCTCAGGTACTGTTCTGAATCTGAGTCTTCAATAAATTTGCCCTTATCTTCTGCGGTTTCTCGTATTGAGCTGACTGCTACTGAATTTTTAATGCTACAGTTACTTTCAATATTATCACTTGATTCTAATGCACTTATACTTTTGCTTAATGATACGTTAATTTTTTTTATACTTTCTTGAACAGGAAGATGTTGTTCTTTTTCAATCCTAGTATAATTTATACCAGTAGAGGGACTTTCATCCTTACAAGTATTTGAAGAAACATCTACTGAGTTTATTGGTTTAGTTATCATATGATCCTCAAATTTAAAAGACTTCTTTCTAGCTGTTGTCCTTGTCACTGTTTTGAAGTTTAATATTCTTGGTAAAGAAATATTGTTATTGATTGAATTTGAGGATCGCTTGATGGGTGACTCCATATTATTCAGTCTAAGTATATTACTGTGCACATCTGTATCAAATCTATACTTTTTCTTTATTGGAGTTTGTGGCAGTTGTTGATATGGGAGGTCACTATTCTGTAAATACTGTTGTTGTGCTGATGGTCTTGGTGACGGTGTTTTTAAAAATATACTTGGACTACTCTGTTCATTTATGGTAGAACTCTTTTCAGTTGCTGGAGAATTATCCAGGTGTGGATAAATTGGAATAAAATGTTTGGTTGGTGTATGAACAAAATCATCACTTTTTGTAGGAAGCAACACAAATTCGTCTTCAGTGTCAGTATCGTGATAATCATTTTGGGATAATTTAATGACACATTTACAATTCTTAAAATCTAAAATTGTATTATTTATTAAGGGTAATTCTACGGTTTCATTTTTCAAAAGGGAAAATGATATTAAACTATCACATCTTTTCAGTAACTTGTTGTTTATTTTACCATCTCTTTTGATATGTGGTGATATTTTAAACAATTTACTGATATTATTATTATTATTATGACTATTATCCTTTAACTCCACTCTCTCCAAAGAAAAATCGGTGTCACTTTGAAATGATATAATCATACCGTTACAACCTAGACAATTTATATAAAGTATTTTATTTTTATCATTATAAGATATAATGGTATGTTGTCTTGATATATTTTTATAGTGTGGCAATTTTATGTCACAAATGCTTGATTTTCGACCAAGTATATAATGTTGTGGTGCATTGGGGCTAATAAAAATAGGTATAGTATCACAGAGTAAAGTATCTATGCTGTTAGCCGTATTTGGAGGTATTTTTTGATTGATATGTTCTGTTGGAGATAACTCAGATAAATCTTCTTGTCCACAATGTTTATTAGTGGTGGTTTTATTATTTCCAATGATATTGATATCCTCTGTTCCAATGGAAGAAGGCACAGGAGATGATGGAACAGTAATTCCAATACTAGAAGATGGATTTGGAGTAGGATAACGGTCTGGATGGATGCGATTGGCGTTAATTATTATTTGTTTATTATCATCAGAAAACGGATCCAATTGATAGAGACCAATTTCATTATTTTTGGGATAAATATGACCTGTCTGATACCATTTAACAGGAGAAGATGGAGGGAGTTCATTAGACATATTCTTATGATAGCAACTAATAAATATTTCTGTTGCTAATTTGTTATTTTTTCTTTCTCTTAAACTCTTCTATTAACACCAGCTTGTTGCACTCTTGGTCCTTTCTCCTTTCGCCAATTGATTTATCCCAGTGATAAAACTACGCTACGCAATTAAGACCATGACATTGTATACTAATACCTTATACTGTAATCTATTATTAAGATGTTGCTGACAAACCAATTTATCACCTCGACTATTTACTTGTAGATCTGAAATATGTATCTTTTTATTCAGTTGTTATTTTACGTGTCTGCGACACGAAAGAAATTGCACACGCCAAACTGTTTACGCGTCATTTGTAAACACGCCAAAATAAACACGACTGTTTCAACATCCGAACATCTCAATCCATCATGTTTTTTTTTCTAAAACGTATGAAATACGAGTTTATTATTTTTCTTACTGAATAGGATAATTTCCTATTTCAGACATATGTTATTAGTAGCACACCAACTCTTTTTGGTCTCTCTCTTTTTTTTTTTCTTTTCCTCCTGCATTTTCCCGAGTTCTTTTCTTCGTCTCCTATGCTTTTGTCTTCGTGGAGTACAGACACAGCCAATAAAACAGAGTAGGGAGAATGTCCCCAACTAATCTGCAATGTGCAGTGGAGCAGATAGACACGCAGGCAGACACAAAGACATACACACACAGAGGCGAGGCAGACAAAGAAAGAACACAAGGAGACTCGACAGTTACTCAGCATCGATGGAACGTCTTGTGTAAATGGGATGGAGGAAATCTTTTGTATGGGGTGGGTGTAACGTCGTACTGTATTGAACTCACTGTTGTGAAGTAAGGAGCCAGGGAGAGGCCTTTGTAACCCTGGGTGAGGGAGGGTTAAGTTGAATAAAACATTAAAAACACCAGTAATATTGCACTTATAAACAGGTAATATTGTAGCTTGCCATATTGTAAAGGTCTTGCTTTTATACTTAAAGAACCGTAACCAAACGAGTAAAGATAAATAAAAATGGGTAGTATGTAGGGAAATATTAAGAATATAGTCAAATGTTTGAAGTACTAGTCGAAATAAATCAATAATTTGATAAATTAACATGAGAGGAAAAAGGAGGTCAAACAGAAATGCAACAATTGCTAGAGTAATAAGCCAGTTGAGGACTTTCACCTGCATCATTTATGTTTGAAGGTTTTTTTTATTTTTGTTATCAGTAATTCATCGTTAACTTTGTTATATTTTAATGATATGATATGTTTGAAGAACATTAGTTTTTTGTGGGAATTGTGTTTTCTATCTGTTTTATTTATATGAAATAGATTTATCAAAAATTTTTAATTAATAATAATACATATCTAGTGGATAAACATCTTACAAACAAATACATAAAGACAGGAGTGAGAGGGAAACGGATGTATTATAATAACTGATTTTGAATACCAGGTGCATACTCAAGCTGCCTCTTTATTTGATTTGATTTATTGTCGTTGTACTGCAAGAATTTGAAAAGTAAAGAAAATCAATTACTAACGAAAAATTTTTATGTCTCTTTTTATTATGTCATGTATATTGAATTTTAACATTCAAACACATATCATTAATAAATTATATGATGATAAAAAAAACGATTTTATTATTGTATTTTTTTTTAAATAGAGGGTACTCCATCTTTCGGTAAGCGTCACAACAAATCCCACACTTTATGTAAGAGATGTGGTCGTCGTTCCTTCCACATTCAAAAGAGCACCTGTGCCTCTTGTGGTTACCCAAGTGCCAAGACTAGATCTTACAACTGGGGTGCCAAGGCTAAGAGAAGAAGAACTACTGGTACCGGTAGAATGCAATACTTGAAGCACGTTTCTAGAAGATTCAAGAACGGTTTCCAAACTGGTACTGCTGCCAAGGCTTCCGCTTAAATTTTGTAGTGTATTTAATTAATTGAATACATACATAAGTTTCTATACATATATACTATATACGTAGATTTAATAAATAAATTTTAGTATTTATATATGACCCCTATTATATTTGTTTCTGTCTACAGTCTTTTGTTTGTATTATTTTATTAACATCAGAACACAGTTAATCCAATTAAAAAATTACATATCGTAGTTAAAAGGTATAAAATAGTGAAAGGTAAGAATAAAGAAATTAATATACTATATGGTAATATATGGGAGAATATATGTATATCTGTATATGTGTGTATGTTGGTATTTATTTCATATTCCCATTGCACTATACAACGAATCTATTTCATCCATGGTAAGAAGTCCATTTAATTTAGTTTCCAATATAATCCTGGCCATCTCTTGATAAACTTTATCATATTTGATTTGCATGATTTTATAAGACCTAGACTCTAAATTATTGGATAGTTCATCCATAATATATTCAGGGATGTTCTCTAAAGCATCTTCATAATATAATTTATCCTCTCTTAATGTTAATTCATTTAGCTTGTCAACTAGATGGCGATGATCTTTCATGTCATCATGCGAGCGTACATGGTCATCTACTTGTGATACTATTATTCTCCATAAAGAAGTGATCAATTCAGATTCTATTGACTTGACGTTTTGATCACTGATGTTATCGCCAAAATATAGCATCAATTGATATATTAATCTGATGGTATGTTCTACATTTTGAATCTTGAGCATCACATTTGGGTTATCTTGACCAATGTATGTCACCAATAATTCTTCTTGTTCACGAGATAAAAACTTCGTCAATTCAGATAGCATATCACCATTCGCTATAATTTCATTACTGGGATATAGGTACAAAAGGTTTTCCAAGATTTGTAAAATATCATTTTTCAAAAGATGTAACCATCTCTCCGGTTTAAAATCAAGTTGATCAACAATTATGGATTCATAATGATCTGGATCTAAGACATCATCTTTATAGATGACTCTTGGTAAAAATTGCAATTTACCCCTCTTGATTAATTTTGGTATAAATTTAGACCATGAGTTATGACCAATATTTCTTATTAATCCAGCTATATCAAAATATCGTTTCTTTGAAAAAGAGTTCGAATCAGTCTCTTCAATCGGGTCAAAATTCCGTATATTTGTATTTAATAATGTGTACAATCTGCGTAAACAATTACTCCACCAGTCAGCTTGTGGAATGTTCTTATTATTGCTATGCTCTTTTATATTAATGACAGATATTAAAATGTTTGTAAGTGTATTCAATATGCTTACCATATTGAATATAATGTTAATAATTGGATTATAGGAGATGGAGAAACATAATTTATATAACTGTTCCAAATTCTGTAAAATATCAACACTTAAAAAATCAATGAAATTGTCAATATTATTATGATTTTGTAAAATCTTTAGAATCATTTCCAAAGTGTCAAATGCAAAACATATGATTAGATCATCTATCATTTCATATTGGAAAATTCTGGGTTGAACATCAACATGGAGAGACGAGTCATGTAGCGGTTTTCTTAATACATGTTGATTTTTCTTAATTAAATCACATAAGAATATAAACAATTCTTTTAAAGACGTGTAATGAACAGCACTCGGCCTAAATTGAATAGTCTGGAACATTAAACATACAAGGAAGGGTATAGATAAACTTGTTTCGTTTTCATTTAAAGAGATTTCCTTAATTAAGTTTGCAAGATTTTCTAAAATGATATTAATAAAATAATCTAATTTCATATTTTTTTTATTAGTTAGTAAGAAAGTTGTTATTGATTCACCAATTGATTGATTCTGATCGATTGTAAAAGTTTTATAATTGAAACTGTTAACATAACCTAATTTAATATTATTTAAGATCTGCAGAGTAGTCATACCACATTGGTTTAATCTATGACTCAATAAAGTGTCATATAATTGGTTACTTTCATCAGACGGAACATTTCTTATAGAATTATTTAATTGAACAAAATTGTGTCTATTTAGAAGATCTGCACCGATCTTTCTCTTTTTCAAAGAAGGAGAAGATTTAATTGTTTTAAGATCTGCACCTAGAGAGGATGCAGCAGCAACAAAAGAAGTAGAAGAAGAATTATCATTATTACTTGTAGTGTTGCTGTCATTATTATTTTTATTATTATTATCGATGGTTTTAATTTTGTTAAACTTTGACCAAGTTTTATTTTCAATTTGTAAAAATTTTTTTTCATCTTCCAATCTTTGTATGATTTGTTTTAATTTATTAATTTCATTAATAGTATCTTCTTTAATTTGATTCTCTTTCTTTAATTGGAGCAATCTTTCTTTATCTTTATTTTTATTAAACAACTCAATTTTATCTCTAAGCATACTAGCCTCCCCTTGAGCAACAGTCAACTTATCGTACAAGGATTTAACATAATGGTTGTTGTTGTTATTAATGTCTTCATTGTTGCTTGTAGGAATATTCGTAGAATCAGTATGTTTGCGGTATGTTTGAGCAACCTGTGTAAACTTTGATGGTTGATTAGCTAAACCCAATATCAAATCATCATCATCTGAAGAAAACGAGACTTCGTCCTCATGGACATGTCCATTACCTGTAATTTTATTTTCTTCTTTACTCATTTTATTTTATAGGTGGGGACATCATACAACGTATCTTTTGTTTGTTCTACATTCTTCAGTTTATCTCAGTATATATATACATATGTATGTATGTATTGATGATCACTGACGCAATGATCTTCTCTATCAAATTCACGTAATATCCCATCATCTATTTTTATTTATTTTCTTGTTTTGAAATATTTTTGTATATTTCTCAGCAGAGAATTTCCTTGTGTTCGACTCTCCCGCAGGCCACTGTTTTGCCACAACAACAGGAGGTTTCTTCCACAAAACAAGCAATTTGTCCACCAAAACGTTAAATAATGCACAAGAGTCATCTGAAAAGTCGCCTCCAGAAGTATCTTGTAATAATGCCTGAATAACCTGCTACACTAACCATACACACGGAACTACGTTATGTACATACAAGGTTTATATTTTTTATTATGTTTGTGGTTGCATCACAGTGTTTAAAGGACTCTACAACGAATGGGAGAACACTGGAATAGAAATAGAGATGAAAGTGTAAAAAAAACATGTTTTTTTTTTTAACTATTCCTGTCTGCATGTTACACGATTAACCCTGCCAGATACTAACAGCTTGCAAGAGACAGATAGTTGCAGCATTTTGTCATGGCAATAGATCTCTTCAGAGGGTCTCTGGTCTCAGAGTTGTTGCCCGTACAGAATGATACACCGACATAGAATTTTTTTTTTTTTCGATACAGTGATACAGTGCGTTTTGAGAAAAAGAAGAAATTATTGATGAAAAATTCAACATTCAAAATTTGAAAAAAAAAATAAATAAATAAATATTATGGTAAGAGAATAAGGAACGTACGAGGAAGAGAGGCAGATGAGCATCGGTCGGTTTTAAATGTACTCTTGTTTGAAATGATCATATGTATTGTTTCTTTTTACACGCTATCATGTATGGATTCGTTCTATTCCATCATATATTAGGTTAACGTTACATGCACACGCAGACACAAATATATATACTATGGTTGAAGATTCAAGAGTAAGAGATGCCATAAGAAATGGTGAAGAAAAGGCATTGCCTGCATCTTTAGTACCTCAAGCACCAACTGTTCTTACATCCAAAGACAAAATTACACAAAGACTAATCGTGGTCTTATCTCAAGCTTCTCTAGAAACATACAAAATATCGTCCCATGGTCCAGGTGGTGATAAGTATGCTCTTTTGAACTGTGATGATCATCAAGGTATTTTGAAAAAAATGGGTAGAGATATAAGTGAAGCTAGACCAGATATCACACATCAGTGTCTTTTAACTCTATTGGATTCTCCCATCAATAAAGCTGGTAAATTACAAGTATACATCCAAACAAGCAAAGGTGTCCTTATCGAAGTCAATCCAACTGTCCGTATACCAAGAACTTTTAAAAGATTCTCTGGGCTAATGGTCCAATTATTACACAAGTTGTCGATTAGATCCGTCAATTCAGAAGAAAAATTGTTGAAGGTTATCAAAAACCCAATTACTGATCATCTACCAACAAAATGTCGTAAAGTCACTCTATCCTTTGATGCTCCTGTAGTGCGTGTACAGGATTATATTAAAAAATTAGATTCTGATGAAAGCATATGTGTCTTTGTCGGTGCTATGGCAAGGGGTAAAGATAATTTCGCCGATGAATATATAGATGAAAAGATTGGGTTGTCTAATTATCCTTTATCTGCATCTGTTGCCTGTTCTAAATTCTGTCATGGTGCTGAAGATGCTTGGAATATTTTATAAAAGCGGAAGAAACGCTGGAGTCAAGAAATAATATTTACTTATGTAATTATACAGTAGTACGGCTTTTATACTCGTTGTTTATGTATCGGTTTTTTTTTATTTTTTTACTGTTGTCTTTGTTTAAGACCACTGGAACAAGTATCAAACACGTACTATAATAGTTTATATACACAACCCATCTATACTTCTATCTATCTTCTTTTCTCTTTATACATATATGTTTCATTCTAACAGTATTTATTTTTTTTTTTAATAGTTGGATTTTTTCAGATTTGTTTCAAAAGTGTCACATATTATAATGTAATTACACTTAATAAATACATATAAGATGCAATCATACCAAAAAAAAAAGAAACCATAAAATATACTTCCTTTCTGTAAAAGAGGTGTTGATATTAATACTGCTATTTTTATTTTTGCATGTTGTACAAATGGTGAAAAAAAAAACTTTCTCTCTCAGTTGTTCCTAACACTAAGTTACCCCAAATCATCCGATCTAATGTACAAATTCAAGCCATATTTACAATTAAACGATAAATTATCACAAATTTGGTTAAATAAATATACAATAATTTTATTATTATCCTTCTTTAAAATCTTTTTTTCTATAATTCGATATATGATGAGTTAAACAACTCAAAACAATTCATCATAGCTCATTGTACCACTGTCGATTCAATGTATAACAATTTTTTAACGAAAACACCTTCATATTTAAATTCAATGGGTAATTATTTAGTTGAAAAAACTATGGAAGAAACAATCAAATCTATTTTAACCATATTGTCACTGTTAGTAACTGCAAGTGAGGAATTGATATCTTTTGTGATCGATTTATATTTAGGTACCTATGCATGTTTAGTAGTAAGTACGATCGATGGCACTGTCAATGTTGCAACAAACACTACAGAAAAATTGCTCAGTGTGGTGAATACTACTGTGTCTACTTTCGCTGAAGATTTAGAGGATGGATTGAATGATGTATCTATTATATTAAATAAAATAATTTCAAGTGTGTCCAAAATAGAGAATTTTTTCAAAGATTTAGATTCTGACAATAGTGACAAAGAAAGTGATCTGACAAGTAACATTAAAAAAGTGAATTTGACTATTAGTTCATTAAGAAATGTTTACATTCCATCATCTATAAATGAAAAATTGAAAGAATTGTCTGCAAAGACACCAGATTTCAACACTGTTAAAAATGAAACAAAATCTTTGATAGCTAAACCTTTCCACATTATTAAAAATGAGATTGAATCAATAAATGTATCAAAGATCATTATAGATGGTAATACATATAACATATATCAAACAAATGATCTGCAGGTGGATAATACATCTTTTAATGGAATATGCTCTTCAAATATACCGGATATTGAACTTTTTTTTCCGAAATAAATCAAAAATTAAAAATTGTTACAACTATTTTATTAGTTTTACTTGTAATTGGATCATGTGTTATGATGCTGCCTGAAGTATGGAAGGAGATAAAACAATGGAAAAAATTGAAACATTTGCAAAGAGATATATTAGAAAAATATAATGACAAGTTTATAACTGCGAATAATAAAGAAGAGTATGAAACAGGTTCCGTTAATTATATAGAAAACGGTTCAATTGATGTTATTGAACAGTATCACAGGTGTTTTAATGTTTGGCAAACAAAAATCTATGATTTTGTAATTTTTTTGTTCACTTTTAATAAAAAAAATTACTCCACAGTAAAAAGAAAAAAATTATACTGGATCGTTTCATATATTGTATCAGAAAGAGCACTTTTTGTTCTTTCAATAGGTGTCCTTGGGATCATTGTGTCATGTTTCCAATTAATAATTTTGAATGTATTAAAAAGACATATCAGTTCAATTCAACTTTACTCAACCGAGAGTTTCATTGATTCATCAAAGTTAAATTTCTTAAAGAAAGATCTTACTACATGGACCCAAAACACAAATCAATATATAAACTACACAGAGTCGAATATCAACAAACACGTCTTTGGATGGGTTGAAAATGGGACCAGTTCTATTAATAACACGGTTAAAACAATGATTAATGGTATTGACACCACATTATCAGATCTTTTCAATGGGACTTTACTCTATAAACCGATGACTACTGTAGTTAAATGTGTAATTGAGGATAAATTATACTCTGTAGAACGGGCTATGACATGGATTCATAATAAAGCTCATGTGACATTTCCTCAAATAAATTCCACAGAGTTAGTGCACCAACTCCAAATTGCAATAAAACAGAACAACACTACGAGTACTAACAATAGTGCAACATCAAAGAATGATCACAACCAAGAGCTAGTAGTGCCGAATATCTGGAATGAAGTGCGGCATTTACTAGCTAGTGTTTTGAATAGTCTTCACAAAACCGTAATTTTGGAATTAATCATCTCCTGTATTATTAGTGGCATATGGGTTATTCAAATTCCACTGGCGATCCTTATAATGCTAGTGAAACAAGCTCAAAGATGTTAAAGAAATGAAAAAGAAAAAGGAGAAAAGAAGGGAACAGCAATCAGTTGACAAAAAGAAAGAGAGTACTTGCCATCAAACTACATACTATAACTCAATATTGCTGGTTTTTTGCCAATTCAGGAATTTATGCTGGTTTAACATTATTTATGCTAGAATTGTTCCCCAACAACAAAATATTTTTTCTAATTTGAAAAATTTTATCTTGATAGAAATTAATTTATATAAAAAGAAGAATAAATAGATTATTCATATATAAGGTTTATATACTATGTATAGTTATCATACATAAAAGAAACCGAAGAAGTTCTTAATAAATTTATACCACTATACTATTATCAATTGATTTTACAGATCTACTTATCATCATGTCAAATCTTACCACCGATATGAATAATCTATCAATTTCTTCTCAAATATATATATATGATCCAGACATGGTTTATATCGAGTTTCTCTTTTGAGGTGTCATACTTTTACCATTTTCAGCAAAAACCAAACATATTTACATTTGTGACACAATGACCTAATCGAGTAATGCCGCTCTCTTCAGTGGGAGAATTTGGATCCGTTTGCCGTTTTGTACGGTTCCGAATTTTCTCTTCGCTAGTTGTGTATTTTTTTTCTTCACTCTTCTGTTAGGAAATGACGGAATTTCCAACAGAACCGATTGAAGGTAGCCATTTTCAGTTTTGATAATCAGATTTCGATTTTATTAAGGCAACCGTGTTTCAATGCTTATCAAACTACTTTGATGTTGCACTGATATACTTATCTAGGAAGTATACTAAACTAACCTCTCTTCTTAAGTACAATGACAGTAACAACAAGAACTGACTTTTGCAATTGGAACTTCTCTAGATTCTGAAAAAAGTGAATGGAAATATTTTAAAGAAGTGATAAACTTATCGGTGTAACTTTCTGGTGATTTTTTTTTTATTTTAAAATCGTTTTTTGAGATATCCTACCTCACAATTGAATATTAACTGTTATATTATTCCTACGCTTTTCTTTTCTTTTTTTTTTTACAAAAGACAAGGAAACTCAAATTTATAAACAAGACAAATCTCTAAATCATGAAAAGAATATTTTCTGGTGCGAAGTCACCTATGATAAATATTACAGAAAAATTTAATAATGAGTTGACTTCACACACAATCGAAAGAGTAGATAAACCATTAAATTCAACAGAACAAGACCAAACCTCTCCGGAATTGGTACCGATTTTGACTCTACTATCTGCGCATTTACATAGAAGATATCATGAAGGCGTTTTGTTAATGTTAGAAGATTTAAAAAATGATGGGACTCCCGGAGCTAGAAAATGGGAAGAGATGTATGCCGTACTTATCGGCACTCAATTAGCACTATGGAATGCAAATGATCTGAATGGGGTCGATGAAACAACTTTAAAAAATTCAGCTACAAAACCTACTTATATAAATTTCACAGATGCCAATATTCAATGTATAGACACAGTTAAAGGTGTTTCTTCCCAAAACAACCAAAAATTGGAGAATATCCTTGTTGTATCTACCACTTTAAAAAATAGATATTTTTTACAATTCAGCAATAGAGAATCATTCAATCAATGGAATGTTGCAGTAAGACTGAGTCTGTATGAATCAACATCTTTACAAGAAGCATACACAGGTGCATTTATATCAAGTAGAGGATCTCGTTTAAGTGATATA
This sequence comes from Arxiozyma bovina, assembly GCA_023309525.1. Lineage (NCBI taxonomy): Eukaryota > Fungi > Ascomycota > Saccharomycetes > Saccharomycetales > Saccharomycetaceae > Arxiozyma > Arxiozyma bovina. Next base: position 93,500 of record JAKZLQ010000045.1, on the reverse strand, counting down.
GGTGTACTACTGGCCTCAACAAAATTTGATTACGAAGAATGGGTAAGTGTTAGGTTTGGTGTTGGTATGCCATGGAAGAGATGTTATGCTGTAATTACACAAAAAGTCAATAAAAAAAAATCTGCTTTTGGTGAAATAAATTTTTATGAAAACGATAAAAAGATTAAAAAACAATACTCAATGACAACTGTGACTCATGCAAGTGCAATCTATGCAGTTTACCCATCATCTCCTAAACTGATTGATAATTCTACAATGATTAAACTAGAAGGCAAAGCAAAATTTAAACGTGATGACACTGTTCAAGAGACTAATCTATTTATTATGCCTGAAAAACATGAAGCTGTACCTTGTTATGACACAATAATACGGTTTTTGCTTCCTGCAATGAATGCATTTAGGTTATATGGTAGGCCGAAGAAACTTATTGCCAATAAAGATGACCCAACCTCATTACTATTCGCTTTGCCCACGTTACCTCATATATACTATTTACAGCTGGAAGATTTAATACCATTAACAAAATCCTCAGATTGTCTTTATTGGAATTCATCTGAATGGAAAGGTAAAATACGCGACATTTTACAAACTAAATTAACTAAAGGGTATAGTGGCTGTGGATCAAGTACCTCTTTAAAAAATATCCTTGGCACACCATTTCTAGAGAGTGGTGAATTATTTCAAACATCAGGAAACATTTTATCACCATTATTGAGGAGTGCCAATAGTAAATCTGACATCTTTTCACCAAGATTAAACGGTAGTAAAGTCTATCAGCATAATAATAATACTAACGGTTTCAAATCTTCAACTAGTTTAAAGAGTTCATCATCCAAATCTCTAGAATCACCATTAGATTTAGATGAACCGCCCAGTTTACCAAAACTTCCAATAAATGCAAATGTCTCTGAAAAAAATGTATTATCAGGAAAATTGTCCAATCCATCACAGACTCCTACATCTCAGGCTCTGGAAATACAAAAGAATATAGCTTCACCTGCATCTTTGTATCCAAGAGAGAAACTAGAGTTTACAGATCAGACACTAACCGATAAAACTGTCCCAAAGAATCAAAGAATCGTCCCAGAAACAATCAAAATTCAACAGACAACAAGAAATAATCGCACAGAAGAGTCTAAGAAACCACAACATACAGGTACACCAATATTAAATCAGCTGGAAACAGAGGGTCACTTCCCACATGATCATAAAAGAGAAAATAATTTCATACCTTTGACTGTGAACTCAAAGGAAGATGATTGTCTGCCTTCTCAAAAGCATAAACCTGAACCACTAAAATTGCAACATTCGAATTTTGATACTTTTGATAATCAATTTAGTGTAGGGAATCATCAAAATAAACATACGAGAGCAGAATCAAGTCTCTCATTTCTTATTGACGCATATCGTGAAATCGAGGACAATAACAATTATGATCAACCAGCATTCCAGATAAAAATGAAAGAATTAAATTTATCAAAGGAAAATATCGCTGCCTCAAGTGACCATGATGTATTCGATCCTGAATTTGTTGAACAAAATCAGATTTTAGAGATGGAAAATGTGTATGGTTCCATGATGAGTAAAACGCAAGTATATCCAGTCATTAAAAATAGAAACAAAGAGTATAAAGAGAAGACTGTTATGAAGCAAGAACAATCCACAAAACACATATCCACCAATAATACTAATAGTAAAAAAAGTGAAGATAGGGATAGAACTACAACTCCTACAGTTACTCAAATGAATAGTAGTAATACAACATCAAAGATGCCTACACAGGAAATGACCTACAAGAAACTTCCACCACCACCACCACAACAACAACAACAACCTCCTACTCTTGCGCCAAGTATTCAACAGCCACCACCTAATAGAAGACAAAACTCACCATTAGCGAATCAACAGACAAGTAATTCACCAAAGATGAACATTAATAGTGATATAGCTTATCAAAGAATTCCTAATCCATATTCGATGGGAGAAGGTTCATTTTCAACTAATAGAGTACAACCAGTACCAATAAAAGCACAAGTTCCTGATGCAAGACCTAATATACAGTCACAACCGTTAGGATATAATCAATCACCTCATTATACACCACCAGGCAACTATTCCTCTGTATTTAATCCATATTCACCCAATACCAAACACAGACGTCCTCCAGTTCAGCAATATAAACAACCATATATGAACAACCCAAAAATCACTCCAAGAACAATAACACCGACCACTCCAACTACTACTGGTAGTGATAATAATAGTGATATGCACAGAATGGTAGCCAGTCAGCAACAACAACAACAACAACAAGACAGATATATACAAAAGGTATCGTATAACAATACTGGTAATAACAATTATGCATTACAAAACCAATACATATCATTAAACCAAAAGTTCCCAGGACCAAATCCTTCTCAAAACTATACGAATCATCAAGCATCGTTATATTCTTCTAACAGTCAATTTAATAGACACGATAACAATAATTACTATAATTGTCATAATAACCAACCACCATATTCAAATACACGGCCTATGGATAAAAACAACCCTTACAATAGTGCCACTAATAGATATACAACACCATTCCGTCCTCAACCACCACAATCAACAACAACAACAACAACTACTACTACTACTACTACTGGATCATTACCATCGCCACAACCACGCCAGTTTATAAGACCCAAACCTGTTGGATTTTCCCAATTTATGCCATCACCAAACGCCAATAACGGAACTAATCCGTATGGCAGTTATGTAACAAATTAAGAAAACTAATAATCATAATATACAAATTTCAAAACCTATATACATAAGATCTAGATAATTAAATAAAGTTGTAATAGTAATTAACTCTAAACAAAAAGAAAAAAAAACAAAAGAGCCAAGGATAAGATATTATTAACTAGCAACAGCACCTAAAACAAGAGAGGCCCTTGGCAAGCAGGCTGAACCATCTCAGCCTTTTTGTGTCACTCACATACTCAGCGGGCCATAGTAAAGCAGTATAACTATTTTTTTTTTAGTAACCTCTCCCACACACACACGCTCTCTGCCATTGATATACCTCAAGAACAAGTTCAATAATAGAAACATATATCCATAATAAAGGCAGACCAACATTTTCAGTCATAGTTTTCCACATATCTGAAGCCTTAGTCTACATATATATTGACCACTTCCATTCTGAGGATTGGTTACACATAATTTTTTCCAAAAACTCAGATGAACCAAACAAAAAGGCTGGCCTGGTTTAGTTATCCAAGTTGTGTCTGGCCCCTCCCACAGTTTACAAGAAACACAAACCACACAAGAACCAAAAAAAAAAAAAAAAAAACAAACAAACAGCAGACAGCACCCATTGTCTTTCCGAATCACAACAATAGCAGTAGCAGCAATACTGAGTCACCCGTCCATCCATTTGTGGAAACTGTGTGTGTGTCTGTGAAACGGCGGGTTTCTTCGTTCATTTACCTCCGGATTCTAGGCGGGACTATTGAATCCCGCACTCTGAAAAACAAGTGTGGGGAAGAGGCGGAAGGCGGGAGGGGCCGGGGGAGTCGTCTGTGAGGTTTCAAGTATCGTAGAAACGACGTAATCCCGCCATCACATGTTCTGAGCAACCCGCACTTTCCGCCGGTGACTCTGTTGCGGCGCCCACCGGCATCAGCCCACAGCAAGTGAAACCGGCAAAAAAAAAAAAAAAAAAAAAAAACAAAATCCCCTCCCACAGTAATTCTCTCCCCATAGGTCCCAAGAACAATAGGACCCACGCACACACACAAATTGACAGAACCTGTCAGGAGATATAACTCCTCAAGGAACCTCCTTCCCTTCCCCCCTGGTTGGGCTCCCAAATTGTGTGGTGGGAAACCACAGAGACACAGACACAGACACACACACATATTCATGCACGGGTAAAATGATTGAAGATACTATGTCTTTTCACAAAAATATAGGATAACATCGTTAAACTGTGGTGATATTTTTTTTAAGTACAATATTCTGTGCACAAGAACGGTTACAGATTATTATTATTATTATTAGAACACCCTCTCCTTTTTATAGATCGTATATATAAACCATGACAAATTTCTTCATTCTGTGAGATGGCTAACAGAACTGTGCGAGCAAACTTGGTCTGACATACGTTTCTCTTTAACTCTTTGTAAGATCTGTATTCTTGAGCATACTTTTCCCCACTGTACTTTCGTTTCTGGGTATATAACCGTATCATTTATTCTACTAACCACCTCCAAGCTGTCTGTGTATATCTCATACAACACAGCATAACGTTAGTAATCAATCTTTTTTGTATTCATTGCTTTTTTTTTTTTTTTTTGAAAGTGTCATTCTTATTCCATACCATACTATAAAGATTATAATAATAATAATAATAATAACTATATATAAATAAAGAAATTATAAAAGAGAGAAAAGAAAAAAAATAAAATGAGTTCTACAATTATTAATCATACATTAAAGTCAAAGACTTTAAAAGAAATAGACGTTGAACAAGTCCATAAAATCAACCCATTTAGTAAATTTGTTAATGGTCAAAGAATAGTAGAAATCCCGCAATTACAACTGGAATCGGGTATAACGATAAATAATTTCCCAATTGCGTATAAGACTTGGGGGAATCTAAACGAAACAGGTGATAATGTGTTAGTGATCTGTCATGCTCTAACAGGTTCCTCCGATGTAGCTGACTGGTGGGGACCCTTACTAGGTGACGACTTAGCATTCGATCCATCTAGATTCTTTATTATTTGTTTGAATTCTATGGGGTCGCCTTATGGTTCCTTTTCTCCATTATCCATAAATGAAACCACAGGCCAGAGGTATGGTCCTGAGTTCCCATTATGTACGGTCCGTGACGATGTAAGGGCTCATCGTATTGTGCTTGATTCTTTGGGCATCACATCTGTGGCATGTGTCATTGGTGGTTCCATGGGTGGGATGTTGGCACTTGAATGGTGTGCTATCTACGGCAAAAAATATGTGAAAAATTTAGTGGCATTGGCAACCTCTGCAAGACATTCTGCTTGGTGTATATCATGGTCTGAAGCACAAAGACAATCTATATATTCCGACCCAAACTACTGTGACGGGTACTATTCCTTAGACAACCCTCCATCGGCTGGTCTTTCGGCTGCCAGGATGTCTGCGTTGTTGACATATAGATCAAGAAATAGTTTTGAAAATAAGTTCTCTAGGAGAACTCCCTCTGCGTCCCAGCATCAAAAAGCAGCTTCTTCAAAGGAGAAACCATGTCCCTTACGTCGTCAACCTTCCACTGTCAATGAACAAAGTTTACAAATCCACAACGATGGTATATCTAGTCTAAGTAGTACCAGATTAACTGCATATTGTCAAGAACAAAACAAAAATAGTGCCATAAGTAGAAGAAATAACAGTACGTCGTCGTCCACTTCCTCCACCTCTTCTAGTGAATCTATCCATTCCACTTCTTCCATAACATCGTTAAGTTCCGTGGTCGTTGGAGAGGTGAAGGAGACTAAACCAGCACAGACATACTTCTCTGCTCAAAGTTATTTACGTTATCAAGGTACAAAATTCATTAACAGATTCGATGCTAATTGTTACATCGCTATCACTAGGAAGTTAGATACTCATGACCTTGCACGTGACAGAGAAGAATACGACGAAGACATTGAACAGGTATTGAATTCCATGGACCAACCTTCCTTGGTTATTGGTATCAGTTCAGATGGTCTTTTCACTTACTCTGAGCAAGAGTTCTTGGCTGAACATTTGAAGAACGCCCAGTTGGAAAAAATAACGTCGCCTGAAGGTCATGATGCGTTCCTGTTAGAATTCAAACTGATCAATGAATTGATCGTGAAGTTTTTGCGTAAGAACTGCTCTCAGTTCACTAACAGCAAACCAAAAGAATGGATTGGTAATCCTGGAAAAGATGAAAACACCACTTCTGTATTTGGTGAAGCCGAAGAAGTGACTAACTGGTAGCAATCAGCAGTAAAAGCTAAGTTATAAAGTTGTTGTTAAAAAAAAATAATTGCAGCTTTCCCTTAACTTCCAAGCTCTTTCTCTCTCCCTCTCTCCTCTTCTCTCCCATTAGTGATCAATTATAACACACGTATTAAGGTATATAACACATATACATATTCGCATGCATATATAACAAGTAAAAAATACCGTCAGGACATAGATAGATAAATAATAAAATTGATCTTCACAAGATTGTTGTTACTTTCCGATTCTCCCTGTCACAACTTTGTGAACTTGTTAAACAGTAATTATCGCCGACTACAGACTATTATATCCTAGTAACTTGTATATAGTCTTGGTGTGTGTTGCAAATATCTACTTTAACTGTTTTTCTCTTTTTATTATTAGATTTTCTTCTTTTTAACTATTTGAAAAGATGCAACCAACCGCTCGAAATTTTGTGAAAAAGGTGAAACATGCTTACCCCACCAAGCACATGTTCACAAATAACAGTTGCTATTTACACTACTATAGACGATGTCTCATATGTACCTAACAGCTCTTGAATATGGGAGTTTACTGTCCACATCTTCAAGTAAGTGAAGTTGAGGAATATTCTATAACATATAATAACAAACTTAAAAAACAACAACTAGAATTCATTCACTGGGCATAGAAGAGTGTGGAAGTAGTAAAGATCCTTCTTCTACTTTTTTTTTTCTTATATCCGTATGTTTTATAAGATCTTTAAACTAATTGGAGTATAACTATGTCAGGAATAGAGTCCATCAATATAAATGATTTGTCATGTGATTCAGGTAGTTTAAGACATAGAGATGCTTCAACAGCTGGGGAGCTCATCTCATATGAACATGATATTGACGAATTTACAGAGAGTATAATCCTAAGAGATGATACATCCAAACTAAAAATTGCACCGGAATATAAACATTGGATACATAGAATTCCACAGATTGGTAAAGGCATTTACATGGATTTATGTGATCGACTCCCATATTATAGACAAGACTGGTTAGATGCCTGGGATTATAGAGTCATTCCATCTTTAATGGAAACATATTTTAATAATTTATTACCTGCTATCGCATTTGCTCAAGACATGTTTGATAGAACTGATAATTCATATGGTGTTAGTGAAGTATTGTTATCTAGTGCCCTTGGTGGGATTGTGTTTGGTTTTTTATCTGGACAACCGTTATGTATAGTCGGTGTGACTGGACCAATATCAATCTTCCACTACACTGTCTATGATATCATAAAACCGTTAAATACAAATTATTTTGGGTTTATGTTCTGGGTCGATTTTTGGGCATTTATTTTCCATCTCATACTAGCATTGACAAATACAGTTTCTCTTTTACAGTTTGTCACTACTTTCCCCTGTGACATCTTTGGTCTATTTATTAACGTAGTCTATATACAAAAGGGGATACAGATATTGATAAGACAATTCCACGGAAGTGGAATTTCAAATAATGAAAATTTAGTATCTGGATTTGCATCCATTGTAGTGGCTTTATTAATGACTCTGTTTGGACTGTTTTTCAAAGAGTTGTATAAATTCAAATATTTACCACATCCATGGAGAAAATTCATTTCGGATTATTCTACAGCTTTATCTGTTGTATTTTGGTCAGGTTTTGTGCATTTTGGTGGATATTTAGAAAGTGTTAAATTCCAATTTCTACCAATTACTAAATCTTTTTTCCCAACTACAGATATGGGTAGAGATTCTAAGACATGGCTAGCATATAAAACTATATCTACAAAGAATGTATTTATAGCATTACCATTTGGAATCATTTTAACAATTTTATTTTATTTTGATCATAACGTCTCATCATTAATGGCACAAAGATCTCAATATAGGTTGACTAAACCGTCATCCTTCCATTATGATTTTCTATTATTGGGCATAACCACTGTAGTAGCAGGTGTCCTCGGTATACCACCTCCTAATGGTCTGATCCCACAAGCTCCTTTGCATACAGAATCACTCTTAGTATTAGACAGAAATAATCATGTAGTAAAGTGTGTTGAACAGAGATTTACTAATACTGTCCAGGGATTATTAATGATAGCTACAATGACAAGACCCTTTTTAATCTGCCTGGGAGAAATCCCCCAAGCTGTTTTATCTGGCCTTTTTTTCATAATGGGGGTACAAGGACTTATCGATAATACAATAATATCTAGAATCCTATGGCTTTTCATTGATCCAATGATTAAAAACAATGAAACTTCGCCTAATCCAATATCCAATATCCCACTAAGATCAGTATTAATATTTATTGCTTTTAGTTTAGCTGGTTTTGTCGGTGAATTTGCCATTACCAATACTATAGCTGCTATTGGGTTCCCATTGGTGTTGTTATTAACAGTGATAGTATCGTTTCTATTCCCTAAGATTTTCACTGAAGAAGAATTGGAGATATTAGATCCACCAGTAGCTCAAAGGTTTACTATAAAGAATCTGTTATTTGAAAACTTATGTAATGATTCTTCATCTACTATGGAAGAAAAGGATTCTATAAGTTATAGTATTCATGAATCGCCGACCAATCATGGTATATCATCTGTAGAGAGAGAAAATGATAGTAACAGAACAGCACGATCCACACCTCACACTACTCATAATAACGGCAAAATTTTTACTAATGCCGTATTAACAGGCTCTGTATTAGATAATAACTCTCATAATAAACCTACATCTCCAATATCCAAGCAACGGACAAACGTTTCTGTACACAGCTTGGAATAATTCGTATAATTTACTCTTCATCAGATTTTCATCTTCCTTCTCTCTATTACCATACACTCTTTCTTAAATTTATATATATATATACATTAAGTTTAGCTAATAACAATAATATTCCTTTAACGAACATAAATATTCGAATAATAATCTTTATTTATTGTCATCCTTATTATCAGCTATTAGTTTTTATTTTGATATTCTCTGAAATAGAATATTAAAATACATGACGTATATGTATATATATAGAAGGAAACTAGGGTAGGTTTTTAAACCATTCCTCTTCACAAACCTCGGGGACAATTGAAATAACTTTACCAGTCTTTATAACACTTTCAGCGTTGTGAAATACATGCTCTTCCATTTTTTGTCTTGTCTCTACACAATGTGTCCCCATATGAGGCAACGCTAACACTTGTTTCATATCCATCAACTCCCTTGATACCTGTGGTTCAAATTCAAAGACATCCAGCCCAGCAGATCTAACTTTCCCAGATTTTAAAGCAGAAACCAAGGCAGTCTCATCAATAATAGCACCCCGGGCAGTGTTGACAATAACAACACCTTGTTTCATCTTTTCAAATGCATTTGAATCCAATAGATGACGAGTATTTGGATTCAAGGGAACGTTAACAGATATGATATCTGACTGTGCTAATAGTTCATCAAATGAAACATATCTACAACCATTCTCCAAATCAGATGGTAGTTTTCTTCTATTATGGTAAATAAATTCTTTAAATCCAAATGGTTTCAATCTTTTCACTATCGAACGTCCAATACCACCAAGACCTAATATACCAACTGTCTTGCCTTCAGGATCATGTCCATATGGTGTACCTGCACCACCTCCGTTTTGAGGCCATCTACCTTCTAAAAGATTTCTTGACCCATATGAAAAATTTCTTAATGCACCTAACAGAAGAAAGACATGATTATCTGCGGTAGCATTACTTACAATATCCGGAGTATTAGACACTTGAATATGTCTATCACTAAAATATCTAACATCTATTTGATCATACCCAGCACCATTATGACAAACTGCAACTACACTGTCCGGTAACTTTTCAGCCAATTCTTTATCGAATCTCCCAGTTTGTTTAATACTGCCTGCTGTCCTTGTAATAATCGAAACCCTGGAAAATTTGGAAGTTGGGTCATTTAATAATGCAAAGAATTTCTCTCTCGTTGTATCTTCTGGTAATGTGATACATTCTGCAATTGATTGTAAATGTTGCAATGCTTCTTGAGCAAAAAGTGTATTACCAAGGCAAAGCACAATTGGTTTTATCATTGTTGAATATAGGTGCTATAGAGAACAGGTATAAAGGTTAGTAAAAAGTTACTTTTTTTTGTTTTTTTTTTTTTTTTTGGCTCTTCACCCCACATTTTGTCTCTCCATTAATTCAATGGATCAACTGCTGTGTATGAAGATTACTACTATAAATGTATAAGCACATATATATATATATTCAAGAGTGTTATCAGTAACCAAATAACTTTTTTTTTTTTTTAACACCGTTATCAAGTTAACCCCGTGTTATCTCCTACCTCTCAACGTAGTAACAACTCAGATATGTATACAAACAACATACCAATATACCAATAATTAACCATCAAGTAACCTTTATGGCGGACTCTTTAGTTGGTAAATAGCGTCCATATGATTGTATAAGTTGTGTATACTACTATCCTTCCCTTCTTAAGTATAGCTTTGAATTGGTTGTTAAGAAAAGTCTCTGTTTTGCTTACAAAATATGCGAATATTACGTAATATAGATTACTAATGTATATTACAAATAAGTATTACATCACGTTTTTCGGTCTTTTGTAAAAAACCGCCGGAAATAAATGCCGAAAATAAATGCCGGCAGAAACGGCTTCTTGGGGAATTAAATGTCGCAACATTTACCCAAAACAGCAAAAAAACGCGTAAGACAAACGAAAACAAAAAAGAAAAAAATACCACTAAAAATCAAAAAAGTAGTTCCAGGAAAAATATCTGAGAGACGCGTGAGCATTTTACAGCGGTTACATCAGAAGAAGTAGTACATTACTACTATTACTATTAGTAATAGTATCAGATAATTCTCACAACGAACAGCAGCAAGACCAGTTTCTACCAAGAGTTTAACAACTGAACCATTTGTTACCATCATTGACATTTAATTATTCACTAGAAAAAAACCAAAATCCAAAATTGAGGTATAAGTCATTGCTTAAATTAAATTTGCATTTTAACATATATATATAGCGATATCTATTGTTTCCCTTTCTTTCTTTTTTTTATTCAAGTTAATAATCCTAACTAATATTTTACATTAAGTTGTATATCAATCATATTCGATTATGGAACAAGAGAATCCACATACAATTTTACGTGCTAGGATTGCACTTTTAGCAACTGCTATTGGAGGTCCTGATTATACTTCAACTTTGGATCCTCCACCTTATAAGCTAGGTGACGACTGTCTTGCGTGTTTGAAAGATTTGAAAAGATGGTTCAAACTGGTCGATGATCAACAAAATACATGGGAAGTGGCCATGGCTGCTGCTGAATATAAAATTTTAACTGATGATTTAATACCAATTTTAATTGATTGGGAGAATAAATCTTATATGGAGGCAAAAATATTGAAAAAAAGACAAAGACAAAAACAAAATCCAGATGATTCTAATCAATCGACAATCCCCAGAATGAAAAATAAAATATATTATGATAAAATTGCTCTGCACTGTTTACAATTAATGGTACTCATGACATGGCCTCTTATAATAACCGAGCAATCCTCTTCTAAACAAATTAACTACTACACAGATTTGAAAAAATATCAGTTGATATATAAGAAAGCAATTTTATCAACAGAAAATGGGAAAGTATTAAAAGCAGTCAATAGGCTTGTCGTTAATGTGATGAAAATGGACAAATTGGAAAGAAGCCCAAGAGACAATATGATCATTAAATTGGCTTTGAATTTTTTCAGAAATTTGATTGCTATTGAACCTGGTGAAATTATGATTACTAGCAAAAGGCAGAACAGAAATGGATCAAGTGAAGGTGGCAGTAGTAGTGTTAACAATAAAGGTATTACGACAACAGATACTTTGCCTCCTAATGTTTCTACGGATGACATCTCTCTGAACACGTTAGTCAAATGTTTCCATGATAATAAAGTTTTAAGTCTAATTTTAACCTTATCAAGCTCATTAAATACAGAATTTGATCAAGATTTCATCAATACACCTATCTTAGAGATTATGTTTTATTTAACCAAAGATATTAATCCAAAATTATTATTTAAACAGGAGAGAAATAAACATGAATCACTACAACATTCAAATGACGACCAAAATGGATATAAATTGTATACATCTATACCCGAAATGGAATTAAAAGATTTATTACAGAAAGAGTTACAAATGAAAAAACATTTAATTAAAAATACATCTTCAAGACATTCAAGGTTTGGTGCACTGATATCAATACAAACTGATAATCAGACTAGACTAACTGTTTCTGGGACACAAAACATTTTAAATGAATCCACAGCCTTAAATAAGATAGATAGTAGGAAAAGATGGAATAAAAGAGTCACTAGAATTAAAGATGATCCATTAGAGGAAGGTTTGCCAAATAATTTGTTAAATTCTCAAGGTGCCACATTCTTACTATTACATGGTCATACAGTTGATATTTTCGCAAAATTTATTAATGATTTCATAGATTCTAGTTTTAATATCCTTTTGCATAGTATAACAAACTATATAACTACTGAACAAGATAAAATTGTCATGATAGAACACATTGAATACCTTTTATTTTACGCCTGGTTCATTAAATATCAAATACTTAGATGTTCTGTCGACAAAGATGCAGATTTGATCTATGTCTCGGAAGCGTTAAAAGAAACCTCCTTCATCTTAGTATCCCACCTATTAAGAACGTCTTTTGATATGAAAAATTGGATTGTGGTTCATGCCGCCATGATTGCCTTCAATGAATTACTGTTATTAGTTAATAACGAGAAAAATAATGAAGCTGATTCAGATGACATCGAATTTATTGTAAGTCGGTTATTCAGCGATGAAAGAATCCAGCTATTATCAAATATTCCCAAGACAGCGATAAGGCACACTACGCAATATATGATGAGTTGTGTTGATCTAACACATACGGTACTTAAAGTTTTAGAACAATATTCATCAGCTACCAATAAATTGGTAATTACAGGAAAAAGAAGAATAAAGAAGAATCTTCATATTAGTGAGGCCGACATTGAAAAAGTTATGGAAGAAGACAAGGTAGACAGAGATGAAGCTATTGAAATTCTGACACCACATTATTCCTCAATGGAAGTTGACTTCAAAAAGGTTCAACGAAGTTATATAAATGATTTCACAATTGAAACATATACTGCTTTTTTAAAAAGATTTAAAGAGCTAGATAATGACCAAATCAAAAAAATTATTGCATTTTTCCATAGAGTATTTATTCAAGCAAAAGAGGAAGCGTATCTATTTAGATTAGACTTAATTGTGATTTTACGTGATATGCTAGGTGAAGATGGTATTGAGAAGAATGCTAGAGTACGGAAACATGTGGAACAATTTACTAATTATTATTTGCAAAGATTAAAATCAAGGATAAAAAAATCACCATCATGGATCATGGAGTTGCTCTTCCCTTCAATTCATGATGGTGAATTATCCTATTACCAAAGATATGGCGAAAAAAAACCTCAATCAAAGAATTCCGATTACGGGGTACCTCCAAGTTTGTTTAAACCACTACCAGATGAAGAGATGTTACCAATTTCTACGGTCAAAGACATGAAATTTGGAATATTAGTTGCCACGTTAATTGATGAATCCAAAAGTGAGTATATAGATAAAGTAATTGAACATATATCAAAATGTATTGATATTTTCAAGTCATGGTTATCTGTGAATATTTTAAATGAAAATGAAACAGCAAATCCACCAGATGAAAAATTTGCAATATCTCAAGAATTTGGCAATCCTATACTTTCTGATAGAGATCTAAGGGCCTTATTAAAATTGATTGGATACAATATTCCAATGTCAGCAGCAGAACCGTGCTATTTACCTGGTTCACTTGAACTTCCACAGCTTCAAGAAGCGTTGGATTTACTAAAGAAATATACAACTACGTCATTTGAGACTCCTAATGGATTAGCTGCATCTACATACTTGATACGTCCAAGAAAAATTTATGATCGTGTAACTGGTGAAGAAGATGGGTGGACCGAAAATGAACAATACGATTTCACTGATCCTAACATTATTCATGATGATGAAATTAATGATGATGATTATTTTAAAGACTTAGAAAACAATAACATCAATTCAACAGCAACTAATCGAAGTAGAAAGGGCATAGCAGCATCAAGAAAAAAGAAAACATCTAAAAAATCTAAAAATAGTTCTATCCTTAGAGAAAAAAATCATTCTGAAACTGTTAAACCACAGAAACAAGCACCGAAGGTTTTCAGTAAGGCATATATTGATTCTGATGATGAAAATGATGAAGATCAGTTAAATCCAATATTCTTTGAAAATGAGATGTATTTACGTTGGTTATTGGATAAAAATGGTGGACAATTATCACCAGCGCAGCACAACGTATTTGGAAAGTTTATTAAAGAAAGAATAGAAAATGATGGGAGCATATTAAGCGATTTTTCTGAGTTATTTGGTGGACCCATTCCTCCCATTGAATCACTACAGCATTCTAATGTAATTGGAAAAGATTCCAATAATCACCCTATCAACAACTATGAAAGATTAGGAAATAAGATATTAAATCAGTCGTCTCTTGAAAAGAATATGAGAAACATGAATGTAGCGAATTCAATATTAAATAAACATATATCAGACGATGAAGATGAAACGCTCATCTCAGATAACGACTATAACTCAGAAACAACCTCCACTGAAAATGCAAACAAAAGACCACATGAAGATGGTACAAGTACATCCAATAATCCAGAAGAAGAGGAAATTAAGGTTAAAAAGTCAAAAATAAGGAAGGTAAAATTGAGTGATGATGAAGAGGAATAATCAGATATGAAGAAAATTAAAACGACAGCCAGTCTCATTATAGTGTCGACAATTATTACCACAGCTTATTCACAAGATAAAACAATATTTTGCATTTATAATTATATATATAGAAAACATTAGCATACTACTATTTAGATCTTCAGCTAAATAAAATTACAATGTTAGTCCTTAAAATATATCTATAAAACTAAGTCGAAAAAACTGGATTAGATATCATCTCTTGTATCAGTGTACTGACCAACACTCGATTCATCATCATTATTCCTTCCACTATTTAATACAGTTACTTGATCTTTTATTTCATCATTTTCATCATATTCCCCTATTATATCAATACTTTCTTTTGTTCTATCACCAACATCCAAAATGTGTTCTTCCTGCTCATTGTTCATACTCCCAGAAACTAGTCCTAAAGTTGTATTCTCAGAAATATTCAATTTAGGTTCTATCTCTTTATCATGTTTACTTTCTTCATTCTCACCCAATTTGCACTCTGTATCTGTCAATTTTGTATCATCTTGTGGGTGGCTATTTAAAGAAGATTGTGTTCCTGACATTACGTCATTATAACCAGACGATTTTGAAGCATCGTATTGAACAGATTCAGCACTCGTACCTTGTGACACGCTAATGTCACAATATTCGTCTCTTTTATCAAAATTAATATCAATATCATCGTTTCCCTCATTAATATCACCCTCTTCCAAATTAACTGGTCCAATTTTAGTAGATACAGAATCACTGATAGACCAGACTCCAATATGAGCCCAATGTAACATAGACCTTAACTTACAAAGCTGCAACCAAGCACGTTCAATATTCGTGCTAGGCTTGCCAAAAGTGTCTGTTTGACCCTTTGTATTACTTTCAACATGAGGAATACCCTTATTTGAGGAAGTGTTAATACCCAATCCACCAATAAAACTCATTCTTTTCATGCGAAGTTCTTCTCTTTTCCATTTCATATTACTACTATTATTTGAGGGACCTTTATTTTTATTAGAATTTGCAGATGATATAGTTTCTACAACACTGTTATCCTTTATTGTGACCGTTTCCAAATTCCATGTCCCTAATTTTAAAGAGCGTAAGAATGCATAGATATCACAAGTTTGCCTAACTCTTAATACACACCATAGACATAAAGGATATGAGTTTTGTATTACTAAATTTCCATTATCATCTCTTGATTGTACTTTTAAAGTATGCATTCTCGCATGTGTAACATTATCGTCTCTTGATTCATCGCAAAGTGCACATGAATCACGTGTAGCAACTGGAGGTGAATCATTTGGATAATTAAAAAGATGAGAAGAATTATCATTAACAAATCTATTTGTTATTGTTGGTGAGTAATAACCAATTTGATAAGTTTCGTTAACCCCACTAATTGGTTCAATGACCACTAATCCATCTATCATAGAATTTAATAAACTCTTTCTGCTCCATATACTAATACCTGGAGCATTGTCAATCCTTAGGATTGGAGAAATTTCATCATTATTCAGTCTTCTTAAAAGTTTGGAATCGTTTGAACTCTCTCTTATTGATTTACAAGTTGGTAAACATGCAATAAATTTCAAAAATTCTCTGTATAGGTTCAAATCATACCTAATTGTAGATACATTTGGAGAATATAAAATTGTTGGAGAATTAGTAAATTCTGATTGTAATGAATTGATTGTTTTTGTTTTTCGCAACGATAAATTATCGAAATCTGAGATCATCATGGAGTGTCTTTGATTGTTTGAAGTGTAAATTGATGCAGATTCAGATTCCATTTTTTCAACATATCTTTTCAAATGTTTTAACTGCGCCTTCATTGTCTCCAATGCATTGTCCTTGTCCTTCACAGATTCCAGCAATTTCCTGTTGAAAATTTCTGTGGTATGTTTCTCTCTTCTAGCGTCAGCTACCATATTATTTGCTTCTGCAAATAACGACGCAGTCAAATCTTCCACTTCACCTTCTAATTGCTTTACCATACTCTCAGCCTCATTTCGGAGTTTCTTTTCCTTTTGCAGATCTGCTTTATAAGTATTTAATTGCTCTTTTGTACTATTTAATTGTTTTTGTAAAATTTCATAATCTTGTTTCAAAGTCATATATTTGTCTGACTCCCTTTCCAAAAGAGATACTTTTTTAGTCATTTGATTCAATTTAGCTTCTAATTCAGATTGTGTACGTATACTTTCAATCAACTGGGTTGACATAGCTGTCACCTGTTGAGATATCCTTTTATTTTCTTCGTCTAAATCTGTCATATTTTAATCATTAACAGTTTCTGTTAGTTTTAAAGTCTATAAACTAGTAGACTATAGTTCCAATAATAAAAACGTATTCAGTCATAGATCAATTATATCAAAAGACATGCAATAACTGTTGATATAATGTATTATCTTTTTTATAACGATCAACATATATTAAGAAAACTATTTAGTCCATAATATTTTCACTATTCTTCCCATGGATTTCATTTCATCAAAGAAATATACAAAAATTAAAACTTATCAAACTGGATAAAAATGAAAAATAAAAAAATATGCACGGAACGATGTAAACGAAAAGAAATCCAACAAACATCAAAGACATAATATTGAATACAGACATACATATGTAATGAATCCACTACCACTATTATTACAGTAACAACATTTTGCCGTGAAGGCAGATTAAGGAAACTAGGAGTCTAAAATAGATGAATTTGATTATAATGATTGATTTATCAATAGTATATTAATATATGTAAATATGTATACGTAAATAACTATATACCTGTGTATATATGTATGCAAATAGTCCATGCAAAAAAAAAAAGTATTAACCAGTTTCGCTCAATATTATTCAGCTACATCAGGGAGATGTGTCTCTTTTTCAGAAGTTGAATTTTGTAAGCCAGTTGCTTGTTCAGGATCCAAAAAGACTAATCTATTAGAAGAAGAACCTGTAATCATATTACTACTACTATTACGTTTCCTACGCGCACGTATTCTCTCTCGATGTTCGTCCAATAATGTATTCTTCTTGGTAGGTGATACATCACCTCTTAATTCCAATAACAAAGCTTTTGCTCTGTCGGTGATTTCATCTTCATCTTGACTTTCTAAGTTGGCAATTCTAGAATTAGGTGTTGGGGAACCGGATATATATGGATTAATAGACTTTTTACTTGTATCTGGTGAGTATATCATGGAATCCTCATCTGTATCCAATTCGTTCATACTTCCACTAGTAGTCTTGTCACTAGCTATTTTCTTTCTTGCCATGGCTCTTTTCCTGGCTGATGATGGATCTACCTTGGTTGTTCCTGCATTCTTTAATTGTTCTAATAATACATCCATAACTGCCCGTTTATCAGCATTCTCTGATGATTCCTCTAAACTATTACTACTGTTACCTTCTCTACCACTTTCTTTCTCTTTTTGCCTTTGTTGGACAAGCTCTGCCTTTCTTTGTTGTTCTTCTATCATCTTCTTATGTTTCTCATACAGCAGTTCTTCTTCTTCAGCTTTCAAATTTTGTAATTGGGCCTTCTTATATTCTTGTATAAAATCTGCAAATTTTTTAAAAAACGAATCCTTAGCAAATTTATCATTGCAATCCTCACCATAGATTTGCATTAAATTATTGAATTCCATTATGGTTAATTTAACTTCATCATTTAATAAATCACCCTTCTTTCGAGCTTCAGGCAAAATTGGTAACACCTTTACTAACACTCTATCTAATGGATGGAATTTAGAAGAATCACTCAAATTACCAATATCAATAGACCTCTCCACATTAACAATGGATTGACTAAATTCTCTGCAATCATTGACTAACTGTTCAATAGATATTTTCACTACATCTAGGACTGGTTCCAATTCTTTCAAAAAATCGCCAAATTTTGGATAATTTTTCCTTACTATCTTTTCAACATAGTTTAAAAATGTCATACTATTCGTAGTATCTTTAATAAAAGTCAATCTTTGTAGTGTTGTCAATTTAAACCCTTGTGCTTGTTTAGATGCATCATTCATATAATTACCAACTGCTAAAATAACATTGAAAACATTTCTTAAATTTTCAGAATCTTGCAAACAGCTGACAGCTTTATCAATTTTCCTTAATTTACCTAATAATTCAGAATATTCCCTTTCATATGTGGTGATGACTTTTATTGCCCTCATTCTTGATGCCCAATATGGCTGAAGATTTACCATTAATTGAAGATAGATTTGATCAGCCCTTTGAAGTTCCTTAGGATCCTTTTCAGGAAATTTAGCTTCTTCGACTGATTTTATACCATCCCAATCAGTGGTATAAGGCGCAAAATTTCTTGCTAAATTAACAGAAACTTCCACTATTTCTTGTTTGGATAAAAAGTCAATCACTGTAGGATTCTGAAGCACATCTCGTTCGCATCGTAATATTTTTGTCACTAAATCAGAAACTTCCAAATTGCTATAAGAATGAAGATTAATTCCAAATTGTTGAGAAATATCACGGCTTAAAAAGGTTATTTTATCTAAATCTTCCTTTTTTCTAGAATGTAATGATTTAATCTCTCTTGCAGCAAAAGCTCTTTCCAAATCAGACAAAACACCCTTTTCATATAAATCATCGGCAAATCTCTCTGCTTGGCTGAAACTCCAAATTGAATTGTCTGTTGATTCGAGTTTTTCCCAATGCAATTGTTTTAACCTTTTCTGTGGACGTGGATACTTTTCAAAAATCCCACTGGTAGATTGTGTTAGTAGCGGCGAAGCAATAGAGGAGGCACTAGCCGACTTTACCATTAAGGGGGGAGCAGGAGGTATCTCGGATGATCCATTGAAAAATGCAGGTGGAGGAGGAGCAGCAGGCGGGACAGATAAAGATTTATTCTCTTTATTAGACAGAAATGATGGAGGTGGAGGTGGAGGTGGAGGGGGGATTGCTGTTGTACTAGGAGTATCTTGCAAATCTGGTTCTGTAGTAGATTCAGTGATGTCAGAGGCCAACATTTTGGTGGTTGAAAACAAAGAAGGTAGTGGAGGAGGAGGTGGTGGTGGAGGAGGAATAGTACCAGAAGATATTGACTCTTCCTTCTCCTCAATAGGTGTATCTGGAGCTGTTTTGAAAACGTCCTCAGATGTGGATTTGGATTCTTCATCTTTCACAGGTTCTGATTTAATATTGAAAGAATCAGCTTGCTTTTCACATTCATCAACATTATCATTGGTGGTATCTACATCAGCAGTTATAGATTTATTCAAATCATTTCCTTCGCTTTCAAAATCTTTGCTTGGAAGTATATTCACGGTAGTAACTGCATCTTTCTCATATTTCTCCTGTCCATTGATTGGGGCTGCAGGTTTTACTCTTTGGCTAAGCTCCTCTAAATATGGTGCTGGACCAGAAAACCTCCTTAATCTATCCATGACATTTTGTTGAGACTCAGATATAGGCTCAGCAACATTCTTTTGACCTGTGCCATACTTCTTTGATAATGTTTCTAAAAAAGATGTGGATACCTTACTTGACTTACTTAAAGTATCACTCGTCCCATCATTAGTGATTGATAATTCTGAGGAAGAAGATTCTGAATCTGAAGAAGATGTAGATGAGGGAGAAGAGGAAGATTCTGTAAATTTTTTTTCTTGTATTATACGATCTTGCAAGATATCTTGTATCTTTGATAATTCTTTTGTTAAACGATCATATTCAGCAATTTTTATAGTTGATGATTTTGGATCTAGTGTACTGTAACCTTCTTTTCCTGCAGATGAGATACTAGATTCAGCCTTCTCTGTGACTGACATCAGCTCATCTATATCAAAGTTAATATTTAAATCCTTAAATTTTGACTGTAAATCTTTCAATCTTTGTAAAGCCTTAAGCTTCTTTTCATTAAACATTTCGTTCACACGTTCTTCAACATTAAATTTAGATATATCATTGGATTCGTTTTGTAATGATGCAAGGATATCCCTTAACTCGTTTAATTTCTTGATATTTGCCTCTTGTGAGTCCCTTATAGGATCTAATTGAGAAGTGTTTTTCTTTATACCCTTCTTCTTTTTCTTTTTACTTTGAGATTTATCTTCAGAATTTTTTAGTCTTTCAATGTCAACAAAGTTTGTCATTTCTAATTGTCTTGCCTCATTTTCAATATCTTCCATTTGTAATCTAAGTTTTTGCAATCTTCGATTTGGTTGTACAGTGATACCAAATTTCCTTGCATCTTGAGTAAAATTTCTTCTATTCTTTTGTAAACCATCTTGAATAACTTTTTGAATATTAAATTGTTTTGTTTCATCTACAGAAGTTTTATCTTTAATTTTATTCAAATGATTCCTTGTACTCTCATCTAACTCTGGTTTTGAATTTAAAATTGTCAACATTTTTCTTAACTCCACCTCATGTTCATGTTTTTCCATTAAATTTCTTCTCTTCAAATCATCCAATTCTGATTGCAATTGTTCTGTGACTCTCTGATTCTTGGCCAATAACCTATCCCTCTCTGAGATCTCTTTTTCTAATTGACCTACCAAACCATTTTCAGCTTTACTTAACTTTTCTTGTAGAATTGCCCTGTCAGCTTCCACCTCCTCCAATTTTTTCGTTAAGAGTCTACTTTCACTGATCGCATGCCTTGCTACTTCATCAGTTTGCATTGCGTCAAACAATCTTTGTATTGTCATATTCATAGTCGCATCTTCATCAGTGACAGCAGATAATGAGGAACCCACATTTGTGACTAATGCATCCATTAATCTCAGTTGTTTAGATAGTTGTGTTGGGTCCTCATTATTTTCCATAACTTTTGTACTAGACAGAAATAAATGTTGTACCAAAGAGACTAACAAAGATTCATTTGATGTATTTTTACAAGAGTCCCATAAATTTTGTAATAACGATATTGGGTTATTTAAATCAATATTTGTCACTTTCTTTTGGTCTTCTAATAAAAGGTTAAAGTCATCTAGTTTCGAATTTTCGTAATTTTCTAATTCTATATTAATCTTCTCGTAATCTAGTGATCTCATTTTATTCATTATTCTTAATAATCTATAATTTTCCAATTTCGTTCTCAATTTTCTTCTTTGATGAATATTATTAGATATTGAACATAACTTGTTTATAAAAATTAATGACCATAGGCAATACTCTAATATCGAGTTTTCCCCATCATGTTTCCTAAAATCTTCCGATGCACCAACCAAAGAACCCATCCTACCACGACCATCCAATGTTTGTTCCAAGGCAAACAGCCAGCATTGAACCACTTTCAAATCTGTCTGTAAATTAATATTTGTGAAAGGAGCAGGATATTTTTTGTAGTATGATATCATATGTAAGTTTTGACCTATTGTGAAGTTTGCATCTACTGAATTTAAAATACAATTAAAGCATTTATCTTTATCTGGATGATTGCTCAACATACAAACAAAGATCTCAGTAGCCATTCTTCTTGTGTTTAATCTTGTTGAAAATAGACCTCTAGCTATAGTATCAGTCATGATTGGATGGCTTGTGAATTCTCGTAACCCCTGAGATAACATGGCTAATACTTTGAAACATTTAAAAAAGCTTTGCTCTTTATCTAATAGATTCTGTGATAATTTATTATTATTGGAAGCAGACACTTTATATATCGAATTAGTGAGGACAGTAGCCATGGCGATGTGGCCTTGATCAGCCAGAAATGCATCTACCCAGCCTAGTTGTTCCGTTCTTAAAGTCACCCAAAGATCATTCATTTGATCGAGGGTTAATTGATCTGCAATAATTTTCTTAACATAGTGGCTAGGCAATCTACTTGTCTTGTCAGAAGATAAAGACAGTGAACTGGAATTGTGGTTCTTCAAATTATTAAAAATACTTGAGTTTGACCTAGGGTTATTGTTGTTGTGACTGGCATTGTAATTACCATTTTTAGTTGAATGAGACACAATAATAGGCAGAGAGGAGGATGATATAGAAGAACCATTGCCAGAGTTAGTTGATTTATTGGTTACGTGTGAATTTATGGTCATATTAGATCTTTTCCTTTGTAAACCACGATGACTAGAGGAAGATATAGGAATATTATTTGGCTGTTGAGAGATGGATGTTGAGGTGATAGTAGTGGGGTTTATAGTGGATACATTTGTGTTGGGGTTATCTATATTATTATTGTTATTATTAGAATTACTATTATTAATATTATTATTATTATTATTATTGTTTGTACTATGGTAATTTGATTTAAACATATTCTTAGTCTTTGATTTAAATTTCTGGAATTCACTTGTCAAGTCTTGTTTGACTATCAACCATTTTTTATTAACGTCATAATTCAATAGCTCTCTTTGTTTCTCAGGGTCCAAATTCGGGAAGATATTTCTCTTGTACATTATATCAAGAAACATATCCTCCACTTCCAAAGGATCTGAAGGCATCTCCGGCACGATGAACTGACCATCCGAATTCAGATACTTGGAATAATTGACAAAAGTGTGGTATGTCGAAGTTGAATTAGAGGAGAGATTAGACTCGTGTGATAATATACTATTTGCAGAAGAAGAGAGGTTAGACTGCTGTCGATACAACAGTTTATCACTCATTGCGTTTGAAAGGTTGGAGGACCGTTTATTAGACTGTATAGAATGGTTCCTAGAATGCGATATGTTATGTGTTATATTAGTATTAGCAGGATAACTGGTGGAGTGATCAACGTACTGAGATAAATTTTGTGAATTCAAAGAATTTTTCTTGTTTAATGGGTTATTATTAATACTGATGCTGCTATCAACAGATTGTCTCTTTGGGGACGAAGATCTAATAGAATTGGAATAACTGCTAGGAGATTTCATTTGGTTAGAGGACCCATTTGTCATTCTTCTTAAATTTTGAAATATATTAGATCCAATATTATTATTATTATTATTACTGTTGTTGCCAGTATTGGCGCCACTATTGTCATTACTGCCACTATGTATACTTCCCTGACTACTATTCGAACTTTTTTTCAGCATGGTTTATTTATATATATATTTGTATACGTGTGTGCATGTATTAGTAGAGACTCAAAAGATAAGTTAATAAACTAAAAAAAAAAAAAAAAGAAAAAGAAAACGCGAATCGGAAAGAGAGAGAAGTATATACTATACCTATGTGTTAATAATAAATAAATAAATAAATAAATAAAGGTAATGTAGTATTTTAATTTCCTTCAATGTTATTTAGTTTATTTTCACAGTGTGAAAAGAAAAGTAAATGAACTCACAAAGGAAGAAAAAGGGTTAACTAATAATTTGAACCGTAACGTTTATGACAATGAGTTGTTTAGATATTTTGTCGATTGTTCATTAACCATGAATGGGGGGGGGGATTCCTTGCGGTTATTAGTTTGAAATAAAGAGTTTCAACTTCCAAACTTTGTCTGTTACTCTCTCTGTATTTTCTCTCTTTTTGGGTACTATATTTTAGTTTATCGTGGTTTTTTTTTTTTTTTGCTTTCCTAAAAATAAAGAAAAAAAAAAAAAGAAAGAACACCTTGACGTGTATTTCCTATTTAGTATAAAACTTCTCCAACGGGAAAACAACAGACAAAACAGGAAAAGAAAGAGAGAAAGGGTAAGATACATACACACATACATACATACACACATATACACATACACACACACATATATATATATATATCTATATATATATAATTGTATAATGCACTTAAAATGGTGTAGATACAAGAGTAGACAATTTAGAATGGGCGTACACACACACACAATATATATATATATACTACAGGAGAATAATGATATAAGTTACCTTGTGTGCACATGGTCGTGACATTTTTTAGACTACAGTGCTGAACTCTCTGTACATAGTCATACCTCTCTGTGTGTCTATTAACCTAGAACACATATGTATGTATGTGAACCGTTAACTCTGTTTCTTCACATGATAAATGTTAATTAATAATAATAAAAAGGAAGAAGAAGAAAAAAAAAAAACACGCGACGCGTAGAATATATAAATATAATACACACATATATAGACCTTTATGTAAGGAATAATTAACTGTAAAAAACAACAACAACAAGAAAAGATACTCTAGTATCAGATAAAGATACAGTAATAAGAAACGTATAAATAATAGATATATATATATATATATATATAAGTATGCCACCTTTAACAATAAAATATTTTGATTCGGATCCAACAACCATATATCTAAGAGAATGGATACAATCATTAATCAATGAGAACAATCGTACAATAGCGAATGGAAGGAATGGTAACCAAATCACTATTCATTTATCTCAAAGAAATATTATTACTGTAAAGAAACAAAAAAAGTTCCATAAAAGGGGTGTATATAATTATATAAGGGTTTGGAAGTTTATTAGAGTTGATAGATATTCGATATATGGTATAGTTAGAGACTCTACGAATTTACAACTTAGTTGTGTTCAATAGGAAATGTGTATGTGATTTCGAACGCCACTATAATATAAGATTGACAGATAAGATGATCCATAGACTGATGGAATTGAATACAGTACATCTGGAATGGTGGCATAAGACTGATATTATTAAGAGATTTGGGTTAAAGATTTACAAGGATTTATCTAATGAAACAACTATAAATAATAATAATAATAATAATAATAATAACAATAATAATAATAATGATTTTAATAAATTTTACCCCATGTTTATTGTGGAAAAAGTGACATTAATAGATTTCGAGCAAATCGAAGTTAGTCATGGTAAACAATATACTTTCACCTCTTCGTCCTCCCTCTAACAGTCAAAATCACTATAATCATCTACATTGTACATTATGTAATAATAATAATATGGAGGAAATATGTATGGTTTTTATAGACAGCCAGAATATATATATATCGGTAAACGGAATAAATATATTCAACGCTTTTCTCATTCCATGTGGGTTTTCTATTCAATTTTATTTTTTCCTCTTTGTTCTCTTTTTTTTTTGTGTTCTGCTCTTTTCAGTTTTACTGTATACACCCACACACCCCACTCAGCCGTCCCATTTATTCTGCTTTTTGTTTTTTTTGTTTTTTCTCTCCGGAATTTTGATGAAATTTCCATTGTTATTTTTTTTCTTTCTTTCTTTTTTTTTTTTTTTACTGGGGTATTTCAGAAAGTGTGCCCTATTGTGCAGCATGCATTGCTATTGTGTGCAATTTTCTCGAGCCTTACTGCTATTGTCATAAAGACCATACCTTATTGTGTCCATTGTGTGTGTATCTTTTTGTTCCTGTTTTCTTGTGATGTTTTTCTGTTTTCCAGTTGGGAAGAGGGCGGCCAAGAGAGCAGCCATCTGTCTGTCTGGAACCCCACATCTCTTCTCCTCTCCCTCCCCCCACCGGTGGTGTTTGCACGCTTTGTTTCCCTGGGACCCACACCCCTCTCTCTCTCTCTTTCTCTCTCTCTCTCTCTTGTGGATGGGGTGTGTGTTTGTTTGTTTGTTTTTTTTTCTCTCTCTCTTTCCTTCCCTCTCTTGCTCTAAAATCCCAGCTCATTTTTTCCCTCTCAGATTTTCCAGTGTTCTCTTCATTTTCCACTGTGATTCATTTTTTTTTTTTTTTTGGCTTTTGCTTGTGCTTTTGCTTTTGTCCTTGAGATGATCATCATCTATGTGATGCCCATTTTTTTTTTTTTTCATGGAACTTCTTGCGTGTTTGTTTTCTATTGCAGGTCCATGGGGATATAATATATAACAGTCTGTACTCCCTCCCCTCCTCTCTCCAATACATATTACAAATGTTACATGCAAACATCTGTTATGCTTGTCTATTTAGTTAATGTATACTGTTTAATCGTTTAAGCATAAAACTTGCCCTACAGACTCCAAAAACTCTTCGTTTTGCTTTACTTTCTTTTCACTCTCTTCTTCTTTTTGTTTTTTTGATACAAAAACACATCACATCTCTACCCCACACACACACACACACACACACACATTACGTATAAGTTATGGTGGGTTTCTCTAATATAATAAGGTCGAGAAAAGATCACTCTACAACCTCACACAACAACAGCTCTTCTTCTGATCTAGAATCAAATCATAATGATGATATTCAATCCTTCACAAATAATTTTGAACTGAACAATCTCAACAGCAACGATATCGAAGTTAAACCCTATTCTCTCGAATACGTTCAAGACATGGATCAAAAGTCTAAGTTGAAAAAATTGTCTGGTTTAAACAGTAACGATATCCATTCCTTCACACATTCCGCTGGCCAGTCGCAGCATCCGGATGGTCTAGACAATGATGATGATTTCGATGAACAGTTCGCTGAAGTCCACGAGACTAAAGTTAAAAGAGCCTTAAAACAGAGACATATCGGGATGATTGCCCTAGGTGGCACTATAGGTACTGGGCTTTTCGTCGGTATTGCATCTCCTCTGTCTAATGCAGGCCCCGTGGGGTCCTTGATTTCATATATCTTTATAGGTACTATCGTCTATTTTATCACCCAGTCACTGGGTGAAATGGCCACGTTTATCCCCGTGACTTCTTCTATCACTGTGTTTTCCAAAAGATTCCTCTCTCCTGCATTCGGTGTCGCCAACGGCTACATGTACTGGTTCAACTGGGCTATCACCTTCGCCGTGGAAATCTCTGTCGTCGGCCAAGTCATTCAATATTGGACTGATGCAGTCCCACTGGCAGGCTGGATCGCCATCTTCTGGGTCCTTATCACGCTGATGAATTTCTTCCCAGTCAAAATCTACGGGGAGATCGAATTCTGGATCGCTATGGTCAAAGTTATCGCTATTGTTGGGTACCTGATCTACGCCTTAATCATCGTCTGTGGAGGTGGTCCAGAAGGTCCCATTGGGTTCCGTTATTGGAGACATCCGGGGGCCATGGGTCCAGGTATCATTTCAAAGAATAAGAATACCGCCAAGTTTTTGGGTTGGGTCTCCTCATTAATCAATGCTGCGTTCACGTATCAAGGTACTGAACTGGTTGGGATCAGTGCAGGTGAAGCAGCCAACCCTAGAAAGGCCGTGCCACGGGCAATCAACAAAGTCGTCTTCAGAATCGTGCTTTTCTATATCATGTCTCTTTTCTTTATCGGAATGTTGGTCCCATACAACGATCCAAGATTATCTTCTACCACTGCGGTTATTGCTTCTTCCCCATTTGTCATCTCCATCCAAAATGCTCAAACTAAGGTTTTGCCACACATCTTTAACGCTGTCGTCATGGTCACAGTTCTCTCTGCAGCCAACTCAAACGTCTATGTCGGGTCCAGAGTCCTCTACGCTTTAGCACAGACTGGTAATGCCCCAAAGTGTTTCAAATATGTGACAAAACAAGGTGTGCCATACTTAGGTGTCATATGTACATCAGCATTGGGTCTATTGGCCTTCTTAGTGGTGAACAACAACGCCAACACCGCGTTCAATTGGCTAATCAATATCTCTACACTAGCCGGGTTATGTGCGTGGTTGTTTATTTCTGTCGCACATATCAGATTCATGCAAGCGTTGAAGTTCAGAGGCATATCAAGAGACGATCTGCCATTCAAGGCCAAGTTCATGCCATGGGGTGCATACTACGCAGCGTTCTTTGTCACCGTTATCATTTTCATTCAGGGGTTCCAGGCTTTTTCACCCGTGTTCGACGTAAGTACGTTTTTCACTGATTATATCTCGTTGATTCTGTTAGCTGTTATATTTATTGGTTGTCAGTTGTATTACAGATGCAGGTTTCTTTGGAGATTGGAAGACATCGATATCGATTCAGATAGAAGAGAAATCGAAAATATCATCTGGGAAGACGACGAGCCAAAGAATATCGTGTCTAAGATATGGAACATGATAGCATGATCCTTCTGTTCCCTCCCCCCATAATATATCCTGAGACGGTAGAACAAATATAATAGTAATTAGTAACAGTAATCAAATAAATTCTCATAAGAAAAAAAAAAAGCATACTTCAAGACCACTATCATAAACTTTCTAGTTTTATTCATGTAATATAAATATACTGATATAGATCTATAATAGTAATTAGATATTATGCATCATCTGGTTCTTCCATTATTTTAATATTTACCATATATGTATGTATATGTGTGTGTATGTAGAGTTCTTCACTTGCAAGATATACGGAACCCTGGTTTTTTGCGTGTTGCAAACCCTAACATCCGGGTAATCATCTTTCTGTTTCTGGACAGTTTTGTTTATTTTTGGATTCTATTTTGTCTTTTTTTTTTTTTTGTTAGAGGGGAAGAGCCAATTCCTTCAAACCTTGTTGGCCTTCTCTCTCTGTTGGTTGAATATTACTTGCATTGACACTACTTCCAATTGGGTTATATATTACATTTAAACCGACTGTGGTTTTATATGTTCTGCATATATGCATATATACATATTATGATGGAGTTCTCTTGAAGTCGTTTAGACATCTTACCATTTGTAAAGATAAAAATCAAATCAAATCAAATAAAATAAAACAACTAGGGAGTAATTGGAGTATTTCCTCACAAGTCTGTAACTTTGTTAGTCGAAGACTTCCACCACTCCATTCCATAAACCATCCTACCTCTCCATTATTTCATTATCTCCCTTTAACAATCTCAGTCCATTCATTTATCAAACACTAGAAAACTCATTTTTTCTTTATTTTTTTTTTTTTCACTGCTCTAGTCAAAAGTAATCATTTGCCATATTATATAAACTCTTACCATGAATATATCGAATCCAAACAGTGAACTCCTGAAAAGAATCAATTCTCCTGCATTTACTCTGTACACCTGTATTGAATTGTTATGCAAACACGCAGATAACATTGGGATCCATTATTATCTATGTCAAAGGTTGTTGACTTTCCCGCATTCCGAGATACAATTTTATATTCCACAATTAGTACAAATTTTACTCACTGTGGAAACAGAATCTATGGCTCTAGAAGATCTACTGATGCAACTGAAAAATGAAAATCCGCATTTTGCTTTGTTGACCTTTTGGCAATTACAAGCGTTATTGACTGATCTATCTACTGATCCTGAGTCGTATGGGTTTCAAGTAGCTCGACGTGTTTTGAACAATTTGCAATCCTCATTATTCAATACTAACCCTTACATTGACGATACATCAACAACTACTAGTAGTGGCAACACAAGTAATCCTGGTCCTTATTATTTAACAGACGGGAAATCAATAAAAATGCATGAAAATATAGCACCTGCCATTGTTTATACATCGATGATCATGAGTACCATGGCGTTCCCAGAATTATCTAAAATGACCAAACCATTAGTGGAATCTCAAGGCAGAAGACAAAAGTCTTATGTATTTAAATTGGCTAGAAATGCAATGAAGGATCTGACAAGGAATTTGACACTTAAAAATACACTATTAAATAGTAAAAAAAATAGAAAATCAGATACAAATGATATACATCATAGTCTTGATGATAAAGTTCAAGCTGCAATAGAGGCTAATTCAAATTTTAGATCGAAATCTACATCTACTGTGGACCGTAAAGGATTTGACCATTCAAAGTCTATGATCAATAGTCCTGTATTTAAACATAACTCCTTTGATCAAAGAAGATCTTTGTCTCACGATACTACCATCACAACTTTGAACTCAACTTTTGATATAATAGACTCAACTATGACAAGAGAGGATATTATGTTCAGGAAACCAAGGAAAAAAGATTCTGCACAGCGGACAACTTTAGATTTTAGCATAGTTGATGATATAGGTAACCAATTATTTGAAGAAAAGATTTCCACGTCAATTAAATTACCAAAGAGAAAGTCGAGATTTCTTGCGAAAAACGCATCTTGTGCAACTGACATTTATAAAAACACAACAGAAACAACCATATCTACTTCGAATACAGACAATATAGATAGGAAGGATGGTTTAATTTCAAGTGATGCTGATGATGATTACATTCTTACAAATAATGATAATGCGTTTGCAGCTAGCAATTTATCCAAAGATAGAAAGACTATATTATCAAATTATGAAAATTTTACACAATCTTTACCAGATTTGCATAATATCACACCGTTAAAACCATCAGTTTCTTCCAATTTAAAAAAGAGTATATCGCCAAAGAATAATGTAAATAGTTCTGATATGACCAATAACAACAGTAACGATTCAACGGCTACCTGTACTAGCACTACACCGAGACACAGTTTGGATATTGATGATTTAAAGACTCGTCGTGCATTGGTCAGATCTAATACCCAACCACCTTCTCATTTCGATATGATGAGACAAAGGAAAACAAGTTCTTACTTGACTAAGGAAGTTGATATTTCTAAATTATCAACAACAAAGAAAATTAAATTATTGAAAACCAACTATTTCCGTTGTGCAACACAATTTGCTATTGCTTTGGAATCTATTTCTCAAAGATTAGCACAAGTACCGACTGAAGCCAGATTAAGTGCGTTAAGAGCAGAATTGTCTCTTATGAACAGGGATTTACCAGCTGAAGTGGATATACCCACTCTTCTACCACCAAATAAGAAAGGTAAATTGCATAGACTGGTCACCATAACTGCAAGTGAAGCTCAAGTATTAAATTCAGCCGAAAAAGTTCCATACTTATTATTTATTGAATATCTAAGAGACGATTTTGATTTCGATCCAACAAGTGGGGAAAATGAAAGTATCCTGAAACATAACTCTGCTAGTACATCACCTTTATTTGATTTAAATTATTTAAGTAAAAAAATCCATAATAGAAGTGATTTGATTTCCTTGATTCCAGAGACACAAGAAAATAATATGTCACCAACTGATACATCCTCAAATGCAACCATTGAATTGAAACATTATGAACATCAAAAGCCAACATCAAAGATTGAAGACTATTATGCTTCACAGTATACATCTTTAAATGGTCCTATAAAGAAATATGCACAACATGAAATGGACCTTGGTGATGTATCAATAATTAAAATGAAAAATCGTGCAGATTCTGGAACTTATAGAGATAATATAATGTTGAATGCTGCAGAAAAAGTTCCTATTATACAACCCGATTCTTCTAACCGTAGTCCTGAATTAAAATTTGTCCAAAATATGGATGAGGTTATATCTTTAAACAATAGGAAGGACACAAAAACCCAGTTTATAAGTCCTAATGAAACCGAAGATTTAGCCGAACAAATGAGAATATCAGCACTTATGTTAAATCAATTAGATCAATCACCACAGGCACTCTCTGATTCCACCAGTCAAATTAGAGCTCAAATTATCGCATCCATGAAAGAAGTTCAAGATAAGTTTGGTTATCGTGATTTAGAAGCAATCCATGGGAAAGCAGGTGAACGTAAATTAGAAAATGATATGATGACAGGTGGTATCGATACATCTTATTTAGGTGAAGATTGGCAAACTAAGAAGGAAAGAATCAGAAAACAGTCGAAATATGGTCATCTAGAGAACTGGTCCTTATGTTCTGTTATAGCTAAATCAGGCGATGATTTAAGACAAGAAGCGTTTGCATGTCAAGTTATTCAAGCTATGGCTCAAATTTGGGCCAAAGAAAAGACTGATGTTTGGGTCAAGAAAATGAGAATTTTAATTACTTCCGCTACTACAGGTTTAGTAGAGACTATTACAAATGCAATGTCAGTTCATAGCATTAAAAAAGCCCTAACGAGAAAAATGATTGAAGATCACGAACTAGATGAAAGAGGGGGTATTGCCACTCTATCAGAACATTTTGTTCGTGCATTTGGTAATCCAGAAGGTTTCAAATATAAGCGCGCACAAAACAACTTTGCATCGTCATTAGCTGCTTATTCTTTGATATGTTATATATTAAGGGTAAAGGATAGACATAACGGAAATATCATGATTGATAACGAAGGACACGTGGTTCATATAGATTTTGGATTTATGTTATCTAATTCTCCTGGTTCTGTTGGATTTGAGGCATCACCATTCAAGCTAACGTATGAGTATATAGATGTTTTGGGTGGATTAAATGGTGATCCCTATAAGAAGTATGTGCAATTGATGAAAGATGGGTTTAAGGCATTGAGAAAGTATTCTGATCAGATAGTATCTATGTGTGAGATAATGCAAAAGGATAACATGCAGCCATGTTTTGAGGCTGGTGATCAAACAAGTGTTCAGTTGAAGGATAGATTTCGTTTAGATTTACGAACAGATACTGACGTAGATAAGTTTGTGGAAAATGATTTGATTGGAAAATCAATGGGTAATCTTTATACGAGACTTTATGATCAGTTCCAATTAGTTACGCAAGGTATTTTATCTTGAATATATTGTTTTCAAGTTTTGCTGTAGAAAAAGAGTGGAAAAAAGAAATAACGAAGTTTGAAAAGCCATGATGATGAATATAATCACGATAAATATCCAGATGTATTAATATATATAGATATATCTAATAGAATTATATAAATATATAGATATAAATCATTTTAACAACATGACCTGCCGATTCTAAGTTAATATATCTGTTAATTCCTTTATCTTTCGCAATTCTTTCCCTACAACACGGTATGACATTATTAAAGAATGATGTCAATTATCGACGTAGGGCTGCAAATCTTCTTTTAAATCTTCTATATCAGTATCTGTACGCTTAGATGCATTATTGTCTTTAGCAGTTGTTGGGTGAATAAACTCAACTTTATCTTTCATATCTTTAGATAATTTCAAAGATTTTTTAGGGTCATCTGAAGTCATTCGAGCATTTCTGACAGTAATTGGATGTTTTTCATCAATATCTTCATAAGATGCATCATTATCGATTGAAACAATAGGTTTCTCATAATGGTGTAATACAGATTGATTGCTACTTGCATCTGTAACATTATCAAGACCAATGTCGATAGAATTTTCCACTTTTTCGTTCGAGTTAACAGTGGATGAAACTTCAGAATCAGAGTCTTCTAATTTACTATAGGGGACTTCATATGTCTTTGCAATTTCTTGTAAATATAATATAACCAACTTTTCGGGTGGGAGTTCCGGGACACATTTTTTAACTACTTTTTCTGGTACACCAGTTTTATTATCTGGCAATGATTTAATAAATTCTTTACCAAATTTAAACATAATCAACTCTTTTAATTGAGCCAACTCTTTAACTTCCGGAACATAAAGTGAGCTAGAATAAGCTAACGATCTTATAGCTTCATTAATACCATCTTCTATATGATTTGATACTAAATCTAATTCGTTTTCTATCGAGTTAATAATACTCACCCTTGCCAGTAATAACTCACAGTACAGTTCTAGTATCTCTAACAACTCAACATGTATATCATTGGTAATCAATGATTCGGCCCTATAATAAGCCATCTGTTCCTTTCCCTGTGAAAGTAGAGTAGCAACCCGTCTTCTGTCTTGTTTAGCTAGGGCTTGTTGTTTTTCTTGTGCATATCGTAACCTTTGAACACACATCCTAAGACAGGTTTTCAATCTAATAAGGTAGGGAATATTTGCATTCATTTTCTGTAGCTATAATTTGGAATTGATAATTGAATTTTTTATGTGAGTGTTTAATGTGTAATATATTATCACTTATCGATCTTTGCAGGTTTGTTCCAGGTTTAAATGTATATATGATGTTGACCAAGTAAGAAGTTTACTATACTTGTATAGATAGTATTGAACAGCTTTTAGTTAGTTAATTTGAATAAGATGGACGAAAAAAGATAATTACTTAAATAGGATATTATGTCCCAAAGGATAAGTTTTTGCCTTTCTGATAAAATGGCGCTATCATACAAAACAAAATCATTCAACCAGCGTAAAATAAATTATAATTGCATTACCAGTAGCTAATATATTTGAATAATGTCAACAAGATATCTTACTGGAAGTCAAAAAGTATTGACATATATATATAGAATTAGATACAATATTATTATAAACAGAAGGTTACTTGTTATGCTGCTAATTTTTTCAAACTAAATCTGAAAGGCAAATCCTCTCAGGATAATTTGAAAGTTAAAATTGTTTTCATAGAAAAAATATCATTACAGGAATTATATGTAACAAAAGTACCAAAATAAATAATCTATAAATCTTTCGTATAAATACAGACATCAATTAAATTATTACTTTTAATTTTTAATGGTTTTCTTGCTTTTTTTTTTTTTTTTTTTTTTTTTTTTTTTCATTTCTTTTCTTTTCCATTTTATTTCACTGTTATTATTAGGAGTTTTTATTCAAGTTTTGTCATATCAAAATCTACAGGATACATCAACTCTTCATGATCTCCCTTTAAATCAAATTCACTTAGCCCAATCGCACCACCAAATTTGAGCCATCTTTCATATTGCATCTGGCGTATATCATCACAAGTCTTAACCATATCTGGCCAGTACACATCGTGTTTATAAGTAAAATCCAACCTACCGTTATATAGAGCTTCCAATTGGTCAGGTTCTATATGTTTTTCGAAGGGCTCATCAAAGATAGCCTTCTCCTTTGTGGCAGGATCTAAAAATGGATACATTATCTTTAAGAATGCAGATATATACCATGGTGCATTTATTAAAATACATTTAGCCAGTCTTTCAGGGTAATGTCTTTGTAAGACATTCAAACATGCCTTTGCGATAGAAATTGGTGGTGCTTTATCAGTGATAATTCCCGGTTCCTTATAAAATTTGAAATCCACTAATACAGTGACCCTCTCTACACCTTGTGGACACATTGTGACTGCATTCTCCATCATATAGATCATGTGTTGAACTTGTCTAAAGGATGGTTCTGTATTCTGTCTCCCATTTTTCATATAAAATAGAGGTCTTCTCATCTTATCGAACCCCAATAAGACTTCTTTGCCAGTCTCATTTTCAACAGCCACTTTATCAGCAGATAAATGATTTGGATGTTCTGGATCATGGGTCAGTCCAATCTCTCTTCTCCAACAAATAGTCATTGTCAAATGTTTTATTGTCTGTTGCGTGTTCCACTTATTGGCTCTTAGATGTCTTAGTATACATTCTCTAGTCAACCAAAATTTTTCCCATGAAGATAATGGACGTAACAAGGATTCATCTATGGTGTCTTTATCCAAATCGTTTGTGTTCATTGGTAATTTTAGATTTGAGTCTTGAAAATGTTTCAAGACAACATTGTATAATTTGAATTGTTCTTCAGTGACGGGATCTATACCAGTTGGAACAGGATATGATTCAGGTGGAGCCCGCAGCATCGTACTGCATGGAATAAGATCCTTACGTGGTTCATTTAAGTTACTCTTGGAGTTGTTAGTGCTACTGTTTCTTGATCCATCATCTTTTTTCCTTGAAAAGAATCCCATTTTCCTGAGTAATGCAAGTATTGTAGTAGTGATTATTTTTTTCCCTGTTCCTCCTCTTTTCCTTTATTCAAAGCAGATTGAGTTCAACAGACAGAATATAGGACTAGGATTAGATCACTATGAACAAGAACATAAAAAAAGAGTAACCTCCTTATACACATATTGGAACAAGCCAAGAAGAAAACAAAACTAATCTGTAAGTTTGGAATCAGGACCCATTCTAAAATGTCTTGTGCTCCAAACATATGAAATAAACAAGGGTGTGCAAGTATATATATATATATAAGCATATCTGTGGTATTATTCTGTGTCTTTGTTGATTCTTCTTGAAGATTTCAATGCCCTTGCATAGAAATAATGGAATATATGCGGTCGATGGAAAAACGTCGACGCCAAAAGGGAAATGGTGCAAAAAAAAAAAAAAAAGACGCATTGAGATTTTTTGTTGTTGCTGTTGTTACCCCTTCCTATTGTCGTTGCCACAACAACAGGGCAAAGTATGATATATTTCTACTCTTTTTGTTTTTGTTTTTGTTTTTTATCTCTGTAGTTTAATTTAGGGCTATGTGTTGTGCAAGACTTGAGATTTTTGTAACAAGCAGTGAGGCGTCCAGGGTTTAGCAATGAGTTGTGCCGTTTCTTGCAAGATCTAATGGAAATAACAGCGTATGAAGAACTTTCTTCCTGGTAAGTAGATGTCGAAATATCAGGGCTTACAAATGTTTCTTGATATTTTGGATAAACTGTCTTCTTCTTCTTTTTTTCTTTTCACATGGAAACTGCTGTGTTAATAATATACAGGATTTATTTTTTCCATGTCGGTCCTGATGATATTTTGTCAGAGGCACAAGTTATTGGAAAATGAAAAAAGATACTTCTTTTAGACTTTTGTTTGTTTGAAGGGTTGACCTATTTAATGTTTGGATTTATCCATTTCATGATTATGTACATCTCTCGTCTGTATTGTAAGGAAATTGCATCCAATGTAATTAAAGAACACATTAACCAATTTAATTTAAACAGAATAGATATAAATACATCTTCAATATATATTTAACAAACAGTTTATTCATATCTATCCCATTTAACAAACTTCTTCGCTCCTTCTGTCTATCTTTGTTTTTATATTAAATTAATGTTTATTATTTAATTGATTTATAAACAGATTTATACCTTAACAGCAAAATTATTTATCATTTATATAGAAGTGTGTGCATGTGTGTGTATATTTTTTGTTTATTTAGCATAATAAATTAAAAAAAAAAAAAAAAAAAAAACAACTCTTTCTAATATTATGACTACTAATTTATCTTATTTTATTTTTGCTTCATATCTCTGCTTATGCCATTAACCACATTAAAATAAATTGCCATAAAAACCCATAAAAGAATAAGAAATAGTTACACTTCTTAACTGTTGATTTCTTAATTGAATTAACCATCATAGATTCTTGTGTATTGAAAAGATTAAATTTGATAGATCTTAATAAGAAAATACCAAACGTAATAAAAAGATAAGTCTTCAGTAAAAAATTGATCCAAAAGGATTTGAATGGGATGAATAATGCCGTCGTCAAAGGGACAAACTTGTAACCTACAAAGCAGGTTAATTCAACAAGGCTTGTCACTGATGTATTGGATAGATGTGGTGTGTTCACTAATAGATATAATCCCAATTTAAGGATAAACAAATCTAATCCGACATATGCCAATGTAGAAGAAAGCTTGTAATATAGATTTTCTGGATTGAAAACACCATTTAAACCTTGTTTAATGTTCCATACAAGGATATATGTGATTAACCCCATTAATGGAATGTACATATCTGGCGAATTGATATCATCTCTTGGAAGAGCATACACAGTTGTGCTACCAGTAGCAGTGGCAACAGAAGTAGAGACATTAGAAAGGGAACCATTAGAATTGTTGATGGTGGAAATATTGGATGGGTCAATCACGATTCTTTGCCAATTATTGATGTTCTTTAAATATGGAAATAATAATTGTTTCAACTTCCATATGACAAATGAAGTGGACACTTGGAAATAGTGAGACAAGTTGTTTGTACTACTAGCCACTTTGGCAGCTTTAGCCATTGTATCTTGGAACTGATTAAAATTGGAAGTTCCCATGAATGAATTAAAGGCATTAGATCCGATTTGAAATGCCATGGATGCACTACCATCTAAAAAGGAAGGATGTGGTTGTCCACTGGTTCCTTGTGAATTTTGATTCATAGAACCAGCGGAAAATTGATTTGGTTGTTGTGTGTGCTGTTGATGTTGTTGCCTGTGTTGGTTAATGTTTGACGGTGTTTGGAAACGGTCTTGAATACCATTACTACTTTCATTGAAGACAGCAGAATCACCTTGTGAAAGCGAATAAGGATTATAGGACATGAGCAATAAAAAAAATATAAAAAAGAGGGAGATACAGTATCCAAAGCTATATATACTTGTTTTTGTCTATAAAAGATGCTAATACAAAGGTAATTTCTCAATATAAAAGTATAAGTGTAAGAAAACCAATATAAGTTCAATTTGTTCAGTCTTTTTATTAACTGAACCGTGGTTTAAATTGAGCTCAATTTTTTTTTTTTTTTTCGTTGTTTTGTTTTTTATTTTAGCTTTTTAAATTTGATCATGTCGAAGTATTCTCATTTTTTCTATTTTAGTTGAAGGGGAATAAAAAAAAGTAAAAAAAAAAAAGAAAATTTAAAGAAAATGTGATAAAAAAAAACAAATACAATGTAGGGTTTGGATGTTTTATTTTGTAAAATACACATGTGATAAAATAATTAATCTAGGGTTCAAAATATCGTTTCTTCTGTAAGTGGTGCGAATTCCTTTTGGAAAGCATACATTAAATCTGTATATAACTGTATTCTGACATGAAAAGTATGAACATGTTGATATATACCTTTCTGTTGCTAGAAATAACACCTTATATAAGGTAGAATTTCCAAATTTAGTTCAACAGTAATTATTGAACTCTCTTACTTGTTTGTCATTCCTTCATTGTTTGATATTGCTTGTTTCGAAAAAAAAAATAAATAAAAATGAAGTTTTAACTAGCACATCTTTTTATTTTTGTTTTCCTTTCTGGAGTGTTATATCTAACAGCTTCATTCTATTACCCTAATCTGCATACATATTCTTTTGTATAATATTCACAACAAAGCTAATGATTCTGGGGGGGGGGGGGAAGGAAAGTGTTCGAGAGATTCTGTTGAGTACAATTTAATTCTTTTTCCTATTCGGGAGATGTAATTAATTTCACGTTTCACTGATCTCTAATGGAAAAAGGAAAAATAAAGTTGAAAAATAAAATATAAAAAAAAATTGTACTTTTGATTCTTTACTAAAATAAGAAACCATATCGTATAGGGTGTGTCATTTATTATTCAGCAGTAGACACTATATCTATACACACCACAATTGATTTGCTTGGTTTTATTGAGATTATACTAAAGTGTTTAATAATATATTAGAAGTAGCAGTACACCTTTACCATATTTACTTCTTATTATCCAACTACAATAAATCACAGTTAACATCTGGTTATATACTACATTAATTGTTAAATATAATTTTGTTCTGTCAAACTAGAATATGTCTGCTCCAAGGAGAACTATTAGTTCTTCTGCCAGAATGGTAAGAAGAGATCAACCTGGGACATCCACTTATGCCTTAGACACACAACAACTTATTCAATCAAATAAAATCGATGAGATTGATTCTATGATGGGCTTTGATAGATATATCCCACCAGAAGAATCGGTAGTAACTTCACGTAGATCTCAACTCTCTAACCTTACTCATAAAAATAATGATTCAACTACACAGATAAAAGCCGCAGATGTGGATGGCCGTGTTGGGTGGTTGATTAATATGCATCCAGTAGTTGTATCCATGGACACAGTGGTGAGTTCGAATTCTACAGATAGTACATCTACACGGAAGGGTAGGGATGGGAATCTTCTGTCTTTTGCAGTTGCTGGTGTGGACTTTTATTTTCTTGATGAGGAAGGTGGTAGTTTTAAATCCACTTTAACATATGATCCATATTTTTTCATAACTGTTACTGACGATTCAATGGCTAGTGAAGTTGAAGAATATTTGAAAAAATTATTAGAATCATGTCTCAAATCTATCACAGTCATCACAAAAGAAGACTTATCGATGGACAATCATCTATTTGGATTGAAGAAGACTTTGATTAAATTATCATTTGTGAATAATAATCAATTATTTGAAGCAAGGAAGATTTTACGACCTATTTTATTGGATAATCAAAATACTCAACAACAGAGGAACATATATAGTAATCAAAATAACCAAAATAGTGGACCTCTTGATGCCAAAAGATTTATTGAAGATATAAGAGAATATGACGTTCCTTATCATGTTAGAGTATCCATAGATAAAAATGTTAGAGTAGGGAAATGGTATAAAGTATCGTCTTACGGTTTCCTTGAATGTATAGAGAAAGTCGCATTCGCAGATCCTGTGGTCCTAGCCTTCGATATAGAAACTACAAAGGCTCCCTTGAAATTCCCAGATGCAAATATAGATCAAATAATGATGATATCTTATATGATCGATGGAGAAGGTTTCTTGATTACTAACAGAGAGATCATCTCTGAAGATATAGAAGATTTTGAATACACGCCGAAACCAGAATATCAAGGTATGTTTACCATTTTTAATGAACCAGATGAACTAGCTCTTTTAAATAAATTTTTTGATCATATTAGAGATGTACGACCAACAGTCATATCTACTTTTAACGGTGATTTTTTCGATTGGCCGTTTGTGGAGACAAGAGCTAAAATTCATGGTTTAAATATGTTTGATGAAATTGGGTTTGCTCCGGATTCAGAAGGTGAATATAAATCTTCATATTGTTCACACATGGATTGCTTCCGCTGGGTTAAACGTGACTCTTATTTACCACAAGGGTCGCAAGGTTTGAAAGCTGTCACACAAGCTAAGTTAGGATATAATCCCATTGAGTTAGACCCAGAATTAATGACACCATATGCATATGAAAGACCACAACAATTATCTGAATATTCTGTTTCTGATGCAGTTGCTACTTATTATCTTTATATGAAATATGTTCACCCATTTATATTTTCATTGTGTACGATTATTCCATTAAATCCAGATGAAGTGTTAAGAAAAGGTACAGGTACTCTTTGTGAAATGTTATTGATGGTTCAAGCATATCAACATAATATCTTGTTGCCAAACAAGCATACTGATCCTATTGAAAGATTTTATGATGGACATTTATTGGAATCAGAGACTTATGTTGGTGGTCATGTGGAATCTTTAGAGGCAGGTGTATTTAGAAGTGATTTGAAAAGTAAGTTTAAGATTGATCCCACTGTGATCGATGAGTTATTAGAGGATTTACCTCAGGCATTAAAATTTTGTGTAGAAACAGAAAATAAATCATCAATGGAAGATATCACCAATTTTGAAGAGATAAGGCAAGATATTACTGATAAATTATTGGATTTGAAAAATAACCAAAAGAGAGAGGAATACCCATTAATTTATCATGTCGATGTAGCTTCCATGTACCCCAATATAATGACAACTAATAGATTACAACCAGATAGTATTAAAACAGAAAGAGATTGTGCAAGTTGTGATTTCAATAGACCAGGTAAAACATGTGCAAGAAGACTAAAATGGGCGTGGAGAGGTGAGTTTTATCCTGCAAAAATGGATGAATACAATATGATTAAAAGAGCATTACAAAATGAAACTTTCCCCAACAAAAATAAATATTCTCCAAAACAGTACCTGACTTTTGATGAGTTAAGCTATGCAGAACAAATGTCACACATTAAAAAAAGACTAACTGAATATTGTAAAAAAAATTATCATAGAATTAAGAGTTCTGAGGTGGTTGAAAGAGAGGCAATTGTTTGTCAAAGAGAAAATCCATTCTATGTGAATACTGTACGTTCTTTCCGTGACAGAAGATATGAGTTTAAAGGCCTGGCAAAAACATGGAAAGGTAAAATGGCCAAAATTGATCCTCATGATAAACATGCAAAAGATGAAGCCAAGAAAATGGTTGTTTTATACGATTCGTTACAATTGGCACATAAGGTTATTCTAAACTCCTTCTATGGTTATGTTATGAGAAAAGGTTCCCGTTGGTATTCCATGGAAATGGCAGGTATTACTTGTTTGACAGGTGCAACTATTATTCAAATGGCAAGGTCCGTAGTAGAAAGAGTTGGTAGACCATTAGAATTGGATACGGATGGTATTTGGTGTATTTTACCAAAGTCATTCCCTGAAAATTATTTCTTCAAACAGAAAAATGGTAAAAAATTATTTTTATCATATCCATGTTCTATGTTAAATTATAAGGTTCATCAAAGGTTCACAAATCATCAGTATCAAGAGTTGATAGATCCAATTAAACATAAATATAAGACTCATTCGGAAAATTCAATTTTCTTTGAAGTTGATGGTCCTTATAAAGCAATGATTTTACCAACTTCGAAAGAAGAAGGAAAAGGTATTAAAAAAAGATATGCAGTTTTTAATGAAGATGGGTCCCTGGCGGAATTAAAGGGTTTTGAATTGAAAAGACGTGGTGAATTACAATTAATCAAGAATTTCCAAAGTGATATTTTTAAAGTGTTTTTAGAAGGGGATTCCTTAGAGAGTTGTTATGCCGCAGTAGCAAATGTTGCTAACAGATGGTTGGATGTTCTTGACACCAAAGGTGCTATGCTTGAAGATGAGGATTTAATAGAGTTGATTTGTGAAAATAGAAGTATGTCTAAAACACTACAAGAATATGAAGGACAAAAATCTACTTCAATTACAACGGCAAAAAGACTAGGTGAGTTTTTAGGTCCAGACATGGTTAAGGATAAAGGTTTGCAATGTAAATATATTATAAGTCATAAACCTGCAGATGCCCCAGTCACGGAACGTGCTATACCAGTAGCTATATTTTCAGCAGATATTTCCCTTAAACGATCTTTCTTAAGGCGTTGGACATCAGACCATGGTTTGGACAATTTTGATATAAGATACATTATTGATTGGGCCTATTACAGAGAAAGGCTTGCCTCGACAATC
Organism: Arxiozyma bovina; assembly: GCA_023309525.1. NCBI lineage: Eukaryota > Fungi > Ascomycota > Saccharomycetes > Saccharomycetales > Saccharomycetaceae > Arxiozyma > Arxiozyma bovina. The sequence goes on along the minus strand of JAKZLQ010000045.1, from coordinate 50,246 downwards.
CAAAAGATTATTACTATTCCTGCAGCTCTTCAGAATGTTGATAATCCTGTACCTAGAGTTGAACACCCAGATTGGTTAAAGAAGAGAATACATGTAAAGAATGATAAATATAAACAAACATCTCTGTCAAAGTTTTTTACCAAAATAAATGAGGTTCCAGAATCAGGAAAAATCACGGATATTGAAGACTTATTTAGAAGTGATAGTACGGATGATCAAGTCACGAAAAAAAATTGGTAGCTAGAGTAACAAAAGCACAAAAACGTAAGAATATGCACGAATTAAGTGAAGAGGCACTTGTGTTACCCTCTACAATGCCATCGATGGAAGATGATTATCAATCGTGGCTAGAGTATCAAAAGATAAAATGGAAAATACAGATGCGAGATCGTAAACGTAAAACGCAATTATTTGGTAACACTAATAACAAATCGTATAGGTCTGCCCTTGGATCTATGGTTAGAAAACAAGCAGAAACGTATGCCAATTCAACATGGGAAGTACTTCAATATAGGCAAGGCACTGAACCAGGTAAATTGGACGTATATGTTTTAATTAATGGTAAAATCCAAGTTTTAAATTTCAAGATCCCTAAAATAATTTACATCAAGTGTAAATCAACTAATTTACCTCTTGATAAACTTAAAAATTGTTTGATAGAAAAGAATAATGCTATTCTTCCTAATAACCCAAATATTCCTAATGGGTCGATGAATTTGTTCAAAATCACGCTCCCTGAAACCGTTTTTATGGAAGAAATGGAAGCCTGTGGTAGCATACTGAATGGTGAAAATGTATTAGGTATATTTGAAAGTTCAATAAGCACAGTAAATAGAGCCATTATTGAGTTGGGTTCTTCAGTAGTATTTAAAAGTAATATAATGGGTTCTTTAGGTAAAGGTTTACAGAATGGGTTTGATATGAAAAATCTGGATATGGTTCCGAATGAAAGATATATGTCTAAGTTTAGTAATGACTTTGTTTTCATATTACACTGTGTAACGAACATTGGGTATGAATTTTTCATTATTTCTAAACTGTGGGATGATTCTGTTACAATATTTACGTTGAAACCTTCTATTCAAGCCCAAGAATTAAATGAAGTTACTTTGAAGAAAATATTTAAAAAAGTTTATGATTTGCGCAGGTCTAAAATACAGCAGTATTCAAAAATATTATGCCTATCTGAGGAGGTTGTGTTTGAGTTTAAGAATTACACAGATGTTGGTAAATTGACAAGGCATCTAACTCAATACATTAGTAAGATTAAGGAAGAAAAGGGACAACAATTTATTACTCTAATCCAATCACCTTATTGTGATAATTTAATTAGAAATGTGAAACATTTAAGAACTTTGCCAGTAATCAGTATTTCTTCAAGAGAATTACAGCTTCCACAACTAAATTGGCAAACTAAATTATGTACAAATATTGTTGGTCAAATTCTATCTTGTGGTTCTAGGATTAACCAAATGATTAAAGTTGCCCAATATAGTAACATTCCGATTTGTAATATTCAATTAAATGACATCAATTCAGTGATAGATGTTCTATATGCTAGAAGGTTAAAACATGAAAATATCGTATTATGGTGGAATGAGAATGGACCATTACCTGATATTGGTGGATTTGAGAAAAGTGATGATGACATTTTGTCGTCTATGATGGGAGACCTTACTTTTCCACAGATCAATTCACCAAATATTTACGATCAAACAGTATTAGAAGTATCTGTTAGAAATTTGACTATCAATACAATCATGGCGTCTTCATTAATTACGGAGGTAGAAGGAATTGACCTAGCTAATGTAGATATGGCATTAGGCGATGAAGTCAATGGCGGTAGTTCGAATTTTGTTCAAGATGCCTTCAGTTCAGATGCTTTGAATGTTTTGAGAAACACTGTTAAAACATGGTGGGATGAGGCGCTAGAAGATGATTTCACTGCAGATCTATTAGTGAATTCCTTTGTTAATTGGGTTCAAAATCCTTACTGCAAATTATTTGATTGTGTCTTAAGATATCATATACATAACTTGACTCAAAAGACAATTTTACAACTGATTAATGAATTTGACTCCTTAGGTTCTAGTGTGATATATGCTGATAGGAACAAAATATTGATAAAGACTAAAAAGTATTCGCCAGAAAATTGCTATGCTTATAGTCAGTATATTATGAAAGCGGTGAAAGCTAATCCAGTGTTTAAGTATCTTGATTTACAAATTGAGAAATATTGGGATATACTTATCTGGATGGATAAATATAATTTTGGTGGTTTGGCATGTCTTCAAATCCAAGCGAAGGATAAACAAGATATGGATGCATATTCTAACTGGCAAATCAAAGAAGCTTTACCTACCATTTATAGAACCGAGTTTGATGATTGGATGGTAATTATCTTAGATAGTTTATTGAAGACAAAGGAGAATTATTTAGAAAGCAACATTGGCACTCAAAGAGCTACACAACTGATGCCACAAAATTTGATGCAAGCGAAGAAGAAAAATAATAATGACGATTCAGATGATTCACAATGTATATTTGCAGGTTTCACGAAATATTTTGCGAAACCATTAATTAAAAGAATTAACAAGTTGTACAAAAACCAAAAAGAATTTATATTAGATCCAGTTTATTCACACGATTATCAATTTCCACAATTGCCGGGTTCTTATTTAAATTTGAAGAATCCCTTGCTAGAACTTGTAAAATATATATGTGAAGTGATGTTATTGAGTACAAATACGACATTGGAAGTGAGACAGTTAAGAAAGGATCTATTGAAAATATTTGAAGTTAGAGAATTTGCTAAGATTGCAGATTTCAAGAATCCAAGTATGAGCCTTGAAATTGATGGGTTTATGTGTGAATATTGTTCATATGTATCAGATATTGATTTCTGCAAACAGAATTGGGACATCGATGAGATAGATGGTAGCAACGGTCGTAATAATAAGGGGACCGATCCAAACATTCATTCTCGTCTGAATAGATTTAAATGTAAGAAATGTTTTAAAGAATATGACATCAGCTTATTACAAGAAAGATTAGTCTATAAATTATTACGTGAGTTTTACGATTATAATTCTCAAGATTTATATTGTGTGAAATGTCATCGTATAAGAGAGGACTTCATGAGTCCACATTGTACATGTTCTGGAGATTGGGCAGGTAATATTACACAAAATGAGTTCACACAAAAATTGAAAGTGTACAGACAAGTAGCCAAATATTATGAGTTCAATCATTTAGAAACTACTTTAAATGAAATACAATCCCGATAGAGCCCACACGTATATATATATATTGCTTCTATGGATTATATATAAACATACGAATGTACACTTTTTTTTAAAAAAAAAAATTAAATAAAAGTCTATAAACTATTCCTACCATGTCATTTCTAATGTCTATAATTTATTTTTTTTTACCATTCATGCAATTGATCTTGTTTTACTTTAGCTTCAGTGACCTCTTCATCTTCTATAAATCCATGTATTTTACCTGCGATCATTCTAGAAAGATCTTCGACATTATCAAAGGTTAAATGGTTCGATACTTGTTTATTATTAGCAGTATTTTTAGTTAATCTTTGAAATGACAACAAAACAGTTCTAAATTTATTTTTCAATTTAATTAGAATTTTATCCAAATTTTCCACATTTTCTTCGTCATTATTCATTTGAATAGCACTGATCAAATCTCTGATAATGGAAATATTCTTATTAAGTGAATCATTTTTTAAATTTAGTGAGTCTATTACATCACAGATACCTATGATCTGGTTTATGAGAAGGAATCTTTGAAACCCTACCTGTAAGCCGAATTGTTTACCTTCTAAGAAACTGTTGTGTAAGGATTCGTTTTGACCTTCTTTGAAACCCTCCTCATAGTATTGTTCTTCTAATTCAAGCAATCTATCTTCATAATCCATCTTTCAAAACTTAACGAGTCATGAAAGGAGAAAAAAAGAAAACACCTACTAATGTTTATTTAGATAGACTAATCATGATGATATCCAACGCAAGAGTTGTTAATTACAAGAAGATTACACTTTTCTTTTTCCTATCCCTTCCACGCTTTCCTCTTCTTGCAAAACTGTCATAAGAAGAGCAGTCTGAACAGATCAAGTCTTCTTTTCTTAAATAAAGTGTCTCACATTACACATCTCACTGTACGTACATTAGTAATAAACATATTTTTCAACGATACACCCTCGTATTGTTTCTTCTCTTGCAAGAAATAATCGAAGTTTTTGGTTCTTCTTTTTTTTTTTTTATTTTTTTTTCACAAGAAATCAAAAGAAAAAAACGAAAAAAAAACGGAAAAAAAGCGGAAAACTGGGAAATACATTACACCCATACACCACCAAACGTCCCGCGGAACTTTGTGTTGTGAAACTGGATTTCAGGTTTCCGCGGAGTGTATGGGTGTATCGATTCTTTCCCCGTCCAAAAAGCAAAAAAGGGAAATGTCGAAAATCCAAACATTTTTTTTTTTTGAATATTATACACAAATATACATTACGTTACATGTTGATCTTATATACTATCTATACATTCGTACACATGGGCAGGATTGTAGGAGTGACATATAAATATATGTACATACAGTTGTGACAGATAATTTTACTCCCTATACCAACGGAACCTCAACAACTTTAGAACTTTTCACTTCTTTACCAGTCTTTTGGATCTTGTTTAGTATCACTTCTAAAGGTAAATTTGTTTCAACGTCTACAGTTTGTTTCTCCAAGGATATAGAGTATTTAGAGACATCTGGCTCTAATCTTTTAAGTACTCTATCTACAGCGTTGGAACAGCCTGAACAGGTCATAACAACTTCAAATTGGTAATGGTTTGTCATTTTTACTATCTTTGTATATGAATATCTAACAGGTAATATATATATATATAGAATTCTTGATTCCTCCTGATATAAGTTCTAATGCAAAGATGTTATATGCCTTTCTCTATATGTTTAATATACAAGTATATGTGTATGTATGTGTATATATGGTGTGATTAATTAATTATTCATCACTCTATATATCCAAATAATCATTGAAAAGGGTGTACCAATCTTCTCAAACAGACAATTGAAAGAGAAAGGAAAACGAAATTTGGGTGGAATTAACGGTTTCCCCACAATAAGTTCCTGCGGGTGAAGTGGGAAGGGGGAAAAAAATAAATAAATAAATAAATTAAAGAAATAAATAAAGGCATTTTCTCATCGCTTTCCGGTGTTCAATCCTCGCTGGCAGCCTCTCTTATTTCGTAAATCTCTGCAATCGCATCCTTTCTTAATTGTGTATCTGCAAATAATAAAGTGATCCATGATACAATTTCTTCCGTACTAAATAGATAGAATTCACCGTTGTAAAACATTCCCATAATATCTTTAAGGTGCAGTGGCAAAAATTTACTAATTAATTGGAATCTGTCACGAATTTCTTTATATTTAATCAAACTTCGGGTTGGATTTGACGTTGGAGAAAACCCTTGTAACTTTTTTTCAAACGAATCGATATAGATATTGTTATAGATTAATGTCATCAATTCTGATAGATTCTCTGAATTTTTCGCTGATATTATATCCCATCCCAACACTGTATCAATAATCAATTTATTATATATGTAATCAATTAAGTCTAATGTCCTCTTCTGATATTCAGTAGGGAAATTTTGCAAATTTGATAATGGTTCTAATAATTGTCCCTGCATGTATGGTAATAAATCATCGATTAATGGCGACCATGACGGGTTTTCTTCATGTCTTTGTATTTCAGTCAATTGATTATTTATGGCTCCCTTGATATGAATCTTGTGTTTAATTGATAGTGTTTCTAAATATTCATCTGATAGCAAGGAAATATAAGTTAGTTTAGGTTCCTTCATAAATGCATATCTACAATCAATGTATAATTGCCACCATTCACTCTCCAAGTATGAACTTTGAAGCATAATAAATATTGCGTTTTGTAACATTTGTAACTTCCGTGAATAGTAATCTCTTTGTAGATCAACTAACTTTTGACATTTTTTCTCAAATAACCGAGTGCATTCAATAATGAACTCACTTATTTTAGTCACTTCTATCTTTCCTTGGTCCTTGTTTTGGAAATCTATATCATCTTCGACTTCATTTCCTATATCCCATTCAGCATCCCATGCATCTTGATCCTCATTTTTTTCTTCTCTATCAGAGGGGTCTTCATCTAAGTCATTGAGATTAATATCAATTTCACTGTTCCATGCATCTTCAAGATCGTCATCCTTATCAACAGAAGCTGCACTCGATGAATCAACTGACTTATCTAACTTTTCTCGAACATCTTCCGTCTTCGTTTCATTTTCATCATCCTTATTATTATTCTTATCTCCTAATTGATCTAGTTGAATAGTGTCTTTAATTTTCATCCAATTTTGATTTGATTTCAATTTTTTTCTAAAAACATCAATTGATTCATTAAAATTTTGATCAATTAAAATCGTATAATATAAATCTTTGTCTTCAATTAAATTAATAACTTCAGATGCATCAAATTTAAAATTTGGAACGTTGGCAGCCAATTGGATCAGATCATCATTTATTGATTTTACTTCATTAAGATATAAATTGTCTGTATCGTTAAATAAAATTGCGGTGGCATTAGACTTAACAAATTTAATTAATTCTTTAATTATCACCTCACCTATATCCTTTATTAGAGTTGTATTATATTTACTTACTTTAAGAGCCTTTAAAAAATCGATTAATGATTTGACACTATGAAGAATAGTTTCAAGATTTGCTATGTTCGGTTCCCCTGTTGCCATTCGAATAAAACTTAATTTGTTACTATTACTATGACTACTATTAGTGTTAACCTCTGTCTCCATACTATATTCAAATTTAATATTTGGATCAAATATATTTTTCTTGATTAAATTAACTAAATTATTACATTTAATAAAATTTAAATCAATTTCAATTAATAATTTTCTAACTTCTTCAGATTCTGAACATATGCCCATGTCTTTTAAAAACCATTCATTTTCTAAAGTATTAACAAAAAATAGTTGATGTATTATTGATATAAAAGGATCATATTCCAATTCTTCTTCAGAGTCGATCGGTATTTTAGAACTAAATTGAATAAATTTGCCATCTTTACTGTCAATAACCCAAAACTTTTCAAATAGTAATTTATAGATATTCTCAATGAGTTTTAAGTGCATCTGATCAATATGTTTCATAACAGATCTGTGAAAAGAATATGACTGTCTTGTAAGAATCGTATTATAACTCTTTACTTTATTTCTTAGAGTTCTCAAAGAATAATAACAATTTTCAAATTCAAATAATTCCAAATTTGCATTAAACTCCATTATTAAATCACGGAGAGTTTTCAATTTATTTAAATCATCCAATTTTACTGTCAGTTCATTATCTTGGACCAATAAATCTGTATTTTCTTTAATTAAATCAGCTACCTTAAAATTCCTTGAACAACTGTCGTTGTTGTTATTGTCATTGTCTTCTTCATTTCGTTCAGAGGTTGTACACAACAGGGGGTCCTTCGAAATTGATTCCAAGATGGTTTGTGTATCTAAACCTAACGATAATAACATATTATTGATCTATTTTTTTTTCCACACGCTTTTTGGAAGCAGTTGCAAAACAGATACATTTAGCTGAACAGAACTCTGTGTATTTACTAGTCCACATATTGGTTAGCTAATCAAGTCTTGTACCTGTCCACTCTCAAAACCACTAGATATAACTTGATGACTATCCACCATGGTCTGTCTTTTGGTTTAAAGCAAGCGGAAGTAGCAGAACAAGGAAATCACAAAAAAATAAAATGAAATGAAATGAAATAAAAAGAATACTATCATTTTAGACGTTGCTGCAGTCACTTGGAACGAACTCATTATCCACAAAGATATATGAGTGTTATTAAAGACATAAATTTAGTTTTTGTTTTGTCTTCTGAGCATTAAAGAAGAGAGAAAAGGTCTATCATCATAAAAAAGCTTAGTTATGTGATAATGGTACGGTTGTTGGTTTGTGAAATCTAGTATCCTTTTCTTTTATTTTAAAAATTACATATATCTATATACGTACTATATACTATCGTTTGTCGAGTTTGTTTAATTTGTTTGCTTGTTTGTTTTTCCCACCACTGTTAATGTAGGGAAGAATGTTGATGAATTCTGTTGAAATTGTAATACAACTTCATATTTGCCTTGATCAACAGATTCACCATTTTGGATCATTTCTATAATCCTTTCCATGTTTTCCTTCAGAGTCAAAGTGGATCCTAAATATCTGTTATAATAGTCTAATGCTTCCTCTTTAATTAGTCTTGTCCCAGTATAAATCTCTCCATTTTTATCATTACTTTTGATACCTTTAATTATTGTAGTAACGGATTTTTTAGCTTCCTCTATCTGTGATACCATATATTGTTTCATTGTGGCCATCTGGGACTGAAACAAGGGTGTGTTTAGATCTTCTTTAATTGTAAAACTTTTCAAAATGTCTTGGAATACATTAAAACTTGGTAATTCAGGTACTCCAATGGATGAAAATGTCTTAAACCTCAAATTATGGATCAATTCCTGGTTAATAAATTTGCTTGTCTTAGGTGCCACACCATCGATCAATTGGACAGACTTTAGTATTGAAAACTGTAAGACTTGGAATAAACTTAACGATTTATTGATGGTGCATTGTAATAATAAATATTTCAAGTATTGTTTGTTTGTTTGTAATTGTGGCATCTGTTCCTTCATCAAATGGTTATATTCCATTCTTAATCTTTCTTTCTTTTCACCTGGTTTTAATTTCTTGATTTTTTTATTCATGGAATGAATCGAATCTATCTTATTCTTTATAAACTGGGATATTTTCTCGAGACACGATTCTAGTTGATTCGATATATGATAAACGTAATAATACATATCAAAGGCTTCAAATGGTTTATAAACTTCCAAATCAAACCCCTTCAAAGCAAATTCCACCATTGCAAAGACCTTAACTGTAAATATCCACGAGGCATATGGCATCAACGGTACCTCCATACCACCATCACTGGTGGTGGTAGTGGTGGTGGTGTTGGTAGATTGCACAACATCATGAATACCATTAGATATAAATTCTAACTCTAATGTTTCTAATTGAGCTTGAAGAGAATCGAATAGCAATAGGAGTCTATTGTAGCCTTGTCTGTACCTGGCTGTGTTCTGTGAGCAATTCTGATAGAATTCGTACAGTATATTAGAACAATCTTGTAGGATCATTGACAGGCTCTCAGATAAATTAGGGTAATTGGCAAGCTTATCTGATATTTGCGTGCCCATTAATGAAAATTCCATAAAATATGAATACAACAAATCATCGAACGAATACTTGCCAACGATAGTACCATCTTGGTGAACCAGGAATAAAGGGAAGAGAGCTCTGGCCAATACATGTCTTTGTTTCAACTTATTGAAAAAGGATGCAAATTGATGTAATTCCACTGCGTTATCAATCTTGGATACACAGAGGATCAATTTGATGTCCTGCGCCATAGTTATAAAGCCAGAATAGTTTTTCTCTGGTATCACTATCTGTTTAGGTGGGAACTGGTTAGAACAAAATTTTTGAATACTCATTGAAAAGGATCCCCCCGGGCACTCAAAGGAGAGATCTGTTTCATTTAAAACTGTGGCTAATTGGATTAAATCATCTAAATATTGTGTATCTGTGGAATATAGAGTAATAATGTTTTCAATCTGCACCAAACATTGAACTAATTTTAAAAGATTGATTAAATGTTGAGTGTAAGTATTTGAAATTAAATCATTAGATTCAGATACCCATTTGATCGTTTTGTTCAACGAATCAAGAACATCACTTTGAGTAGGTAATCTATCGAACCCAAGTAGCCCCATTGAGTTAAAATTCAAATCTTCTTCTTCATAAATGACCCGTTTACATAGTAAAGATTTAATGAAGGATGCGAAATATGAGATAGAAAGAACAAAAGTGGCTAACACACGATCATATAATGGGTCTCCAGTATTAATTTTTTTATCTATATTTACTGTTTGAGAAGAATTGATATTTAATAGATATTCCATATATTTACAACTTAAAAGAGTAGTTGGTAAAGATTGGTAATCGTTTAACCAAGATATGATGCATCTGACCAACCTATCGGCTATAGAGGTGACATATATTAGATTCTGTTCGTTATTTGAACCGTGTTTTATATTACAATTGAATTCTACTTCATTGTCTTTTAATGGGATCAAAAAGGAGTCTAATTTTGGATTATTAACTTCTAATGAATGCGTACCTTGAAAGAGATCAAAATATGGATTTTTGATTATTGTTTTTGGTTGTAATTTGCCACAGAGTTGGTCTATCTGAGATGTGATGTCTATTAGATCTGTTTTCATATACAGAGTGTCATTTTCATTATCATTTAATGATAAAGTGTCTATATCCATGACCAAACTCATTTTGTAGATTTTTTTTTTGCCCAGCAATAAAATGAATAGATAAATCAGCAAAGAATGTGAGCTATATATATATATATATATATATATATACGTATATGGGTGTGTGTGTTTGTGTGTATACTTATTCCTAGATAATCTTGTCTTTTCTATTCTATATGACCTGAAAGAAATAATAATAATAATAATAATAATAATAATAATAGTAATAGTAAACAATAAACACAGGGTAAAAGTAGAGGGCAAGGTGGAAAAAGACCTACTGCAGTTCTCATGAGCTAGGGTTAATGTACACTCTGAGAAGAAAACAAAACTCTGATGGTGTGTATGTGTTAGGGTTGCGTTCCAATTTCCTCCCCCACCACCATGCGTGAGGAAACTACTATCAAATTTTCTTGCTTCTTGCTTGCCGTCAGTGGAGAGACAAAAAAATGGAAAAAAGAAAAAAAAAACACAGACGACAGAAAAAGTGGAGTTTGCTCAGACAGAAAAGTTGGTCCGATTCCTTTGGAACGAGGAAGCCCTCGAGGGTTTTTTTTGGTTGGAGAAAATCTCTGAGGGCTTTGCAATGGGGAAGGGCATATCCCCAAAGAGGAAGAGTCCGAGATAGCGAAGATCAAATTCATCACTCCAAATACTTAGTGTCTGCACATCTACATAAACCCATAAATGTGTATATATATTGTGTGTTTGTTTTGTTTCAATATACTTGATTGTTCATAGTAAGTATAGTCTTCTAGTCAGCTCGATCATCTGTGTCTTATAAGCAGTGCACAGACTGCTAGCCTTTTTTCTCTTTTATTTTTGTTTTTTTTTTCTTTTTTTTGTTGCATGTTAAGACTATACAGTTCTCTATTAAAGAATAAACCAACCAAATAAGAAATGACTATCATAACTTCAAACACAAATATTGGAAAGCATTTATTTTGTAAATATAATTATATGCCTAAGATATTATTATCAAGACAACCGTTTCTAATACGATACTATACAGTTACCTCTACCTCTACTTCTTCTACTATTAAACATTCTATTATAACTCCTTTACAAGAATATGATAAGCAAATCAAATTGGGGAAATTAAGAGACGATCCATTTCAAAGAAGTATTTTAACTTCTTTAAGTAAGTTTCATAACGATTTGACCAGCTACTATGCACCTGAATTGACTTCTCCATCCATGAACAGTTTTAACAGATCAAAGGCATCCAATTGGACAAGTAAACTTCTAAACAAGTTCAACCCATTCAATCGTTCTACTGCAGCCATTTCTATTGCTAGTAATGGCGAGACTTCTGACAACAGTAAGACACCCAAAGGTATATATCTATACGGTGATGTTGGTTGTGGTAAGACAATGTTAATGGATCTTTTCTATAAAACCATTCCTCCTCATCTAACAAAGAAAAGAATCCATTTCCATCAGTTTATGCAAAATGTACATAAGAGATCGCACGAGATCCTAATGGATTATCATAGAAAAACAGGTAAAGACACAAAGGATATCGACACTATCCCATTTTTGGCTAACGAAATTGCACAGAGTGCTAGAGTGTTATGTTTTGATGAGTTCCAAGTCACGGACGTAGCCGATGCAATGATCCTGAGAAGGTTGTTCACTGTCTTGTTATCTGATCAGTTCGGTGTCGTCCTTTTCGCTACTTCCAATAGACATCCTGATGAGTTATATATTAATGGGATTCAAAGAAAATCTTTCATTCCATGTATCGAATTGATAAAGCATAAAACTGAGGTAGTCAATTTGAATTCAAATACTGACTATAGACGTATTCCAAGGCCTATCTCCTCTGTCTATTTGTATCCAAAGAAGGGCCAGTGGAAATATGAGTCTCCAGAATTTAAAGTTATGAGACAACATCATATTGAATCCTGGTACAAATATTTTGCACAACCAGTGGAGAATAACGAGTTGTCCGCAGAGGGTAACATGATACAGACAAAACATGAGATTCATCATGATTATCCATTGAGTATATGGGGTCGTCAATTTGTTGTACCCAAATGTACACCACCAAGGGTGGCACAGTTCACATTTGAAGAACTGTGTGGACAGCCATTGGCTGCCGGTGATTATTTGATGTTGGCCAGGAATTTTAAAGCTTTCATTGTCACGGATATACCGTACCTGTCTATTGATATTAGGGACAAGATTAGACGGTTTATCACATTTTTAGATGCTATCTATGATAACGATTGTAAATTAGCCACGACTGGGGCAGACGCTTTCACCTCATTGTTTGTTGAGCCAGAGATGCTATTAAATAATTATGAATTGAAAAAGAATGGCTCAACATCGACTCATACAGTGGCTGAACATGCAGATGAACAGGCCAAGATTGATGCAGCGGTTCAGAATTCAACAATTTTCACTGTAGATGAGGAGAGATTTGCATTTGCAAGAGCGTTAAGTAGACTTTCACAGATGAGTACTACAGAATGGGTATCTCGTTAAGTGAAGAAAAAAGAAAGAGAGAGAAAAAGGTAGATATGTTTTTCATTTGTGTTATTATATATACTTTTTTTTCCCTGTCTTGATGTAAATAGTAATAACTTGACAAGTGTACAGAGATATATATATATATATATTATTGGTGTATTGATATATGTATTAGATATAGATATTGTGTAGATATGAATGAATATATTCCAAAGACAACGGTAGCCCATTCCCTCAGTTTTTATCACAGTTTATTCTTAACTTTGGTAACTTTTCTTTTTTTTTTTATCTTTGTTAGTTTATCAGTTAGAGAAAGGGCACTATTGAATTTACCAAAAAAGGATCGAATGTGAAAAAAAAAATTAAGAAGATAAAGTGGAAAGCCTATTGCTACTCACCTACAACTATACAGTCCAATAAGTCTGTTGTTGTCTACCGTACAAACGGGAGATGTATAGATTAATCTTTTTGGAGAGAATATCCTACCAGGTTAAAAGCAATTACTTAGATAAGCCAGAGCTATTCATAGGGAGATCACCCTCTGCCTTTATTCTTTTTGTTATTTTTTTTTTATTGCAAGCTATTAGAAGTAAATAAGTTCACCTAAAGAGAGAATCAACAGGACGAAAGTGAAATAGAGACATGTCGAGTAATAGAGAGCAAGTGTTTCCAACCCGAATGACGCTAGGGTTGATGAAAACGAAATTGAAAGGAGCCAATCAAGGCCATTCGTTGTTGAAAAGAAAATCAGAAGCATTAACTAAAAGATTCCGGGATATCACAAAAAGGATAGACGATGCCAAACAAAAGATGGGTCGGGTCATGCAGACTGCAGCCTTTTCACTGGCAGAAGTCACATATGCCACTGGTGAAAACATCGGATATCAAGTTCAAGAGAGTGTATCAAGTCAAAGTAGGTTTAAGGTTAAGGCACGTCAAGAAAATGTCAGTGGTGTATATTTACCTCAATTTGAAGCATTCATTGATCCGTCAATAAACGATTTTAAGTTGACTGGGCTTGGCCGTGGTGGCCAACAGGTGCAACGTGCTAAAGAGATATATACTAAGGCGGTGGAGACTTTAGTGGAATTGGCATCATTGCAGACAGCATTTATTATATTGGATGAAGTGATTAAAGTGACTAATAGAAGAGTCAATGCCATTGAACACGTTATCATTCCAAGAACAGAGAATACTATAGCTTATATCAATAGTGAATTGGATGAACTAGATAGGGAAGAATTTTACAGGTTGAAAAAGGTTCAAGAGAAAAAACAAAAGGAAACTGCTAAATTAGATGCAGAATTGAAAGCTAAAAGATTGATGTTGGAAAAGAAAGGCAAAGAAATGATTGAAAATAGGAGTGAGGATTCGGAGCTTCCCACAGAAGAGAACGAGGAGAAAGAATTGGTGGATGAAAACGATAAAAAGGAGACAGTTGAAAATCTTATTGCTGACACAGAAGAAGATATTATATTTTAAGCGAAATCTAGTTTGGAATTTAGCACAAACAAATATATATATATATGTGTGTGTGTTTGTGTGTGTGTGAATGTGTGTATTTTTTTCTCTATATATATATATATTTACATGATTGAATATATAATCGTGTGCAACATCAATATAACACATGATAGATGGGGGAGAGAGAGGGGGAAGGGACGAAAGAAAAGATCAAATGTAGCTTATTTCTTACCTCTTGGTCTATCTTTGACTTTCATTCTATTTTGGTTTTTGCCTCTTCTTGTCTTATAACCCTTTGCCAATTGACCCCAAGGAGACATTGACAACTTATTTGACTTGGACTTACCACGACCACCACCATGAGGATGATCACATTTGTTCATAGCTACACCACGAACACTTGGTCTCCTGCCCAGCCATCTAGACCTACCAGCTTTACCTAGCGACCTCAGTTGATGTTCCACATTGGATACCACACCGATGGTGGCACAAGCTTTCAAAGAGACGTAACGATGTTCACCACTCTGCAATCTAACCACGGCTTTCTTCTTTTCTGGCAATTTGGTTAGAAGACGAGCATATGTACCGGCGGCTCTACAGAATTTGGCAGGACCAATAGGTGTGATCCCAACGTTATGGATCACTGTACCAATGGGGATCATTTCCAAAGGTAAACAGTTGCCCCTTTGGATAGTATTTACTTGGTCCAATAATTCCATACCACGTTGACCCTGGTTTTGAACCTGGGTTTGAACCTGTGTTTGACCTTGGGCTTGACTATTGTTATTACTGTTGTTATGCCTAAAGGATTCAACGACATCGCCTTCTCTTAACCCATCACAAGCCAAGATGTAGGACAATTTGCCTGTTTCGTTATGTTTTAATAGGGCAATATGGCCGGTTCTACCGGGATCATACTCTATCCTTTGAACAGTCTGTTTCCCGGGGACGGATCTGAAGAAATCGACCAGTCTGATCCTTCTTTTATGAAACCTACCGGACCTATGACGGACAGTGATTCTACCTTGGTTGTTTCTACCACTATTTTTGTTCTTATGGACAGTTAAGAAACGGACAGGCTTGCCCTTGTGGAGATGGGGATAGATGGGGTACCGTAACCACCGCAAGGATGGGGAGATGGGTTTGAAAGTCTTCAATTTGACTGTCTCCTTGGCCAATTTTCTTCTTCTGCGCAGCAATTCATCCTGTTTTTCTAGCAGTGTGATGTCTGAGGTGTTGGGCACAATCTTCAGGATATGGGGAGTCAAGGAATCCTGAAGAGTGGGGTCTGGAGAGCTGTGTTCTGCTGTGTTTGTGGTGGAATAGAAACAGGAGTTCGTGGAGGATAAGGATGGTAAGACTTTGGATATCAGATTGTGGTTTGATGGTCTATTGACCAAAAGGGATTTATTGAAAAATCGAACCAACATAATGTGGGTTATTCCTTTGGGTTGGGTTGGGTTGGGTTGGTTTGTTGGTGCGGGAGGGAGAGGGGGAGAGAGAAAGATGGAGAGATAGAGCAGAGAACTTTCAATGATGACTAGTTTAAAGATACATGTATCAAGATCTACTTAGTTATCGCTAATAATAGAAATAGTTATAGCAAAATAACTGAAGTGTGCAGTTGAAAATAGCATAAAAGAAAAAAAGGAGCTTACTGTAAAACGTGAAAAGATCAAGCAAAGAGAGACACCATGGGGGGAGGGGAAAAGTTCGAAAGACCCAAAACCCTAGCTGGAAAAAAAAAATAAATAAAAAATGGAAAATACATGAAAAACAGAAGGTCACGTGGCAAAGCACAGAAAATTTTTCTTTTTTTTTTCCTTTTCGTTTGAGATTGGCGGCAGACACGTTGTTGTGATATATAAAGAGGAAGGTTGGTTAAGAGATTTGTTCTGGCTTGCTGTTGTATGTTTTCAATCTTTTGCAGTTGGGACAAGAGATTGCATGTCCATGTATATGTGCATAAAGACATTGGTATACTGGTGTGTAGTGTGTCAAAGAAGAATGGAAAAAAATACCACTGCATACATGTTATTGTTATTTCCCAGTAAGATATAGATATATATGAATATATGTCTGTATACGTATACATATATATATATATATATGTGTGTGTGTTTGTGTATGATTGTATGTGTGTGCAATTTACTATTACATTTTTTTTTTTACTGATGACCAAAGTTGTCGCCCCAAGCGGCATGTTATTTCTTCACTCTCTTTTTGTTAGAAGAAGAGATAACAAATGACAGATGACAACAATCAAACACTGAAAATTCTGAAAAAAAAAATAATAATAAAATAGTAAAGTGACACATATAACGTATACATACATAATATATATATATATATATAGAAACGTGTATGTTGTGTGTGTGTGTGTATTTCCTTCCTTTCGAAGAGTTGGAGGATGGTCAGTTCTGATTGACTCCTTATTTTCTTGATGTTGTTGTCTTACAGTTTTTTATATGATGAATGAAAACATCCATGCTAATCATGATATACAAGTAGTGTGTGTTCTTATATTATACATGCATGTGTATAAATGATTAAAACAGGTTTACGTGTTATAGTATTCTGATCTCTTATTATTTTATATTTTCTTTTTTTGTAAAACAAAATGGAAGGATAATAGGAGGGGAGGGGAAGTCATAGACTTGTAAGAAATGTATAACAACATACACACACAAGCAACATATACACACCAACAACAAGCAAAATACTTGTTGTTAAAGAAAATAAAGCTGCGTTAGTTCTTCTCTATCGTTTTTCCCCTCCGTCCCTTCTATTTGTTTTGTTTCTCTGTTTTGTTGTATAGCAATGTGTATGTGTGTGTTGTATATACCTCCCATCTCGGATCAATGGGTGAGAGGGAACAGGGAAGGGAACAGTGGCAGTGTCCCACCACAATTCCTTCTGCCAGAAGGCCCTGCCAGGCAAGTCTGTCCATTCCCCGCCTCTCTCTCTCTGCACTCTCCATTCTCTCTACTCTACATTCTCTCCCTCTCTACACACTCTTCACTTTCCCACTGCCGTCGTTCCAGCGGTCTTCTCCCGTCTTCTGGGACAAAACTTGGACACTGGCTAAAAAGAAATGAAATGAAATGAAAAAAAGAAACGAGGGAGGGAGAGAGAGAAAGAGAGAGTCATTCATTTCGTCCCCACAGAATGTTACGATGATTATTACCTCGATGATCATGATTGCATATAGAGAGATCAACTTTGATGATCATTCCGTCTCTTGTGGGTAAAAAAGACAGGATAACAGATGCATGTATCCTACTCTTTTGTATATATACATATATATATATATAAGTGTATATGTGTGTATATGTGTGTATGTTTGTGTATGTTTGTGTATGTGTGTTTGTATGATCTTGTATCTAGACTTGTCTTCAATAAAGGAAGTAAAGCGGAACGAAACTAGGGGAGATAAAGGTTAAAAGAAATATACATCCCTCCCACTTAAATATAAACATTATAAGGACAAAAAAAATACTTGATATTTTTTTTTGTCTACTTCATTTTGTTTTAGTTTGTTTTTGTTTTAGTTTTAGTTTGTTTTTGTTTTAGTTTGTTTTTTTTTAGCACATTCCTATATTAAATATGATTAGATATCATCATCCAACTGCTAGCAGTATTCAATTGAATATCCTGAAAAGATCTTTCCTTTTAAACGGAATGAAACGTTTTAATTCAACTTTATATCAGTTTAAGACAAACAATAATGAGTTCTATATAGCAGATAAACCTAATGAACATTATCAATCCACTAGAACATCCTATAAAGGTCAAACTTTCTCCTTGCAAGACCAGTTGCCTTCTTTACCCGTACCCGATTTGAACGAGACTCTAAATAAATACTTGGTCTCTATTAAACCTTTTGTTCAAGCTCTGCCAAATAACAACAACACCAACAATTCTCTATCTAACGACATCAAAGATAACAAGGAGTACCAAAGACAAGTTAAACTCTGTGACGATTTTAAAAATAATTTAGGTCCGGTCCTACAGAAAAGGTTACAAGACTACTCCGCCAATAAAAGAAACTGGATGTCCAACTGGTGGGACTCGCAAGCTTATCTGAACTATAACGACCCTGTCATCCCCTACGTCTCTTATTTCTACAACCATGCCCCACTAAGTTCTCTGACCCATTCTTTAATCGAAAATAACCCTCTGTTGAAAGCCACTGCGTTGGTCCAATCTATCGTCAAATTCATCGAACTGATTAAAGACGAGGCTTTGCCTCCTGAATTGATTAGAGGTACCCCTTTCTGTATGAACAGTTTCCATCTCATGTTCAATGGTTCAAGGGTCCCCAACATCCACCCGGCTTCTGACTCGGCTGCTAACCCTAGTAAAGATATCGACACAAGTGTTTTCTATTCTATCTTCGAAAATAACTTCATTGTCGTCGCCTACAGAGGCAATTTCTACAAGATGTTCACTCACGATAAACTGGATGGTAAACCTTTGCCTCTCAATTTAATCTACAGACAAATAAACGAGATTGTTCATCCAGCTAAGACTGACAATAATATCACTAACACACAGAACGACTCCGGTGTAGGCGTGTTGACTTCTCTGCCAAGAGACCAGTGGAGGGATCAATACGTTGAACTGATCAAGGATCCGTTATCCAAGAACTCATTGGAGACTATCCACAGAGCCTCCTTCATGCTTTGTCTGGATCTCGACAAGAATCCAGTCACTTTGGAGGAGAAATCAAGAAACTCCTGGCATGGAGACGGTGTAAATAGATTCTTTGATAAGTATTTGCAATTCTTTGTCACGGGGAATGGTAAGTCTGGTTTCTTAGGGGAACATTCGAAGATGGATGGGACTCCAACTTTGTTTTTGAACACGTTTATTTGTCAGGATTTAATGAAGTTGAACCAGAATGACTTCTTAAATGATATTAACAAACCAATCAACTTAGATAATGGTGAGTCGTCGTCGTCGTCTTCTTCCTCCACAAGTTATCAACCGGAATTATTAAAATTCACTCTATCTCCAACTATTAAAAAATCAATTATTGATGCAAAATCTAAATTCGATTCGCTTATATCTGAACACGATTTGAATGTTTGGAAATATCAAAAGTATGGGAAAAACTTCATTAAGCAATTCAAGATGTCACCAGATTCCTATATCCAACAGATCATTCAGTTGGCCATGTACAAATATCTAGGTAAGCAATTTCCAACTTACGAAGCTGCATCAACAAGAAAATACTTTAAAGGTCGTACGGAGACAGGTAGATCCGTTACGAAGGAATCTTACGAATTCGTTTCGAATTGGTCAAACCCAAACCTATCGTTGAACGAAAAAATTAAATTGTTACAAGACGCAATTTCTGCTCATTCAAGTTACTTGAAATCTGCCGCAGATGGCCATGGGATCGATCGTCATTTCTTTGGTTTGAAGAATGTATTGAATCCAAACGACAAAAGACCCGCCCTGTTCGATGACCCACTGTTTAATTATTCCTCCACCTGGTACATCTCTACATCCCAATTGTCTGGTGAATATTTCGACGGGTATGGTTGGTCACAAGTCAATGACGCCGGTGTGGGTTTAGCATATATGGTCAACAAAGATTGGTTGAATATTAATATCGTCACTAAACCTGGTAAGTCTGGTCTTGATGGCAAGAGGATCCGTTATTATTTGACTGAGGCAGCCGATGAAATGGCCAGTGCTTTGATTGAATATGAAAAATTGAAATCCAAAGCCAAGTTATAAGGTGTATTTTCTGTCTTTTTCCTTTTTTTTTTTTCTAATAGATAGATGTTTAAAATATCTCTCCTTGTCTCTTTGTTCTCTTTTTTTCATGTTAATTTTATTATGTAATGTCTGTACACACTTGCTTAAGTAACTAATGTATGTTTGTTTGTTTCATTGTTATTGTAACTTATTCTTAACATTTAAGAAATGTAAATCAATTACGTCAATATATATATACTAAGTAGTTATATAATATTAAAAGGTAATCTATGTAAGTTTGCTATATTTGGGGGAGGGGGTTGTGTAAGTTGAGTTAAATTAACATCACCAAAACACCGTGTTCGGAAATAAACAAATATTATTCCCTGCGACACTTTCTTATCACCGAGGACAAAACAAAAAAAAAAAAATTCTGTCCTTTAGGAACCTAGAGGATCGACGTAGTAGGAAGATAATTAATATCCAAAAGATCGAGGATCGTTTGCTTCAAGGAAGGGGGGAGAGGTTATCCACTCACGTACGCTCATGTATACATATACCGTTTGTATGGTGCCCAAATTCTAATGGTTTAAGAGAGGTTCTCAACTTCAATTGTTAGATATTTATCTAAAGACTCAATTTAAGGTATCTAGTTGGTTCCCACATAGTGAATCAATTGTAAAGAATAACATAGAAATTTGCATCTCCCTTAACGTTCCTCAAAGACTATCACCCTCAAGAAGACATAAAATAAATAAATAAAAAATACATATATTACAAAGATGTCTGCTTTAGTTACTTTAAATAATGGTTTAAAGATGCCATTGGTTGGTCTAGGCTGTTGGAAAATTCCTAGAGACATCTGTGCTCAACAAGTCTATGAAGCTATTAAATTAGGTTATAGACTATTCGATGGTGCTTGCGACTATGGCAATGAAACAGAGGTGGGTGAAGGGATCCATAAAGCTATATCTGAAGGTATTGTTAAACGTGAAGATCTTTTCGTCATTTCCAAGTTGTGGAACACTTATCATGATCCAAAACATGTCAAGATGGCATTGCAAAGAACTTTAGATGACATGAAGTTAGACTATTTGGATCTTTATTACATTCATTTCCCAATTGCGTTCAAATATGTTCCGATGGACGTTAAATATCCACCTGGTTTTTACACTGGTGAGGAAGATTGGAAGAAGGGAGTTCTGACGGAAGAATATGTCCCATACATGGACACATATCGTGCTTTAGAGAAATGTGTCGACGAAGGGTTGATTAAATCAATCGGTATCTCAAACACCCCAGGTGCGTTAGTTCAAGATGTTCTAAGAGGTTGCAGAATTAGACCAGCTGCTTTACAAATTGAGCACCATCCATATTTGACTCAAGAAAAGTTACTGGAATATTGTAAAATTAATGATATCCAAGTTGTTGCCTACTCTTCCTTTGGTCCACAGTCCTTTGTAGACCTTGGGCAAGATTTGGCCAAGAATACTCCACCATTATTTGATCATCCTGTTATTAAGAAAATTGCAGAAGCCCACCATGTCTCCACTTCTCAAGTCATTTTAAGATGGGCTACTCAAAGAGGGATTGCAATCATTCCAAAATCTTCTCATAAGGAAAGATTACTAACTAATTTGAAGATTGATGAATCTGTTACTTTGACGGATTCAGAAATCAAGGAAGTCTCTGAATTAAATCAAAATATTAGATTCAATGACCCATGGGATTGGATGGATTCAAAATTCCCAATCTTTCATTAAAAGATAAATTTCATGTATATACATGTGCATATAGGTTTCTTTGTATATGTGACGCTTATGTAAATCTTTGTAAATGATTAATATGTATCTGAACGAAAAATAATAATAATAATAATAATATGCAAATGGTTTTGTCAATGATCATTGCTTAAATAGTTTCAAATGATTACATAACGATATGGAATTCTCATACGTAACTTTATACATATATGTATATAATTTTTTTTCTTCTATAACTTGTGAATGAGCAATATATGGATATTCCATCATTTTTATTTAATCTGATGTTAAATCGATGATATCTGATGAATTATTATTATCATTATTATTTGAAGATGCATTTATCCTAAATGAGGAATTATGGATGTTGTCAATATTATTACTATTAACAGTTACCCCATTTTTATATGGTTGATGGGTAATAGGGTTTATTATAATATTGGAGTTATATTGATTACTATTATTGTTGTTGTTATTATCTGCTAAAACATCTTTCCTTTTCGCCAATTCATTTCCATTGATATCTGGTCTCTTCCGTGGAAGTACATTTAGTGGTGGAGGAAATTGTTTCCTTGGTATGAATGGAGACACCTCTGTTCTAGATCTTCTCGGATTAGTATTTCTGGAATGAGGGACGGCAATAGGTCGGTGATCAGTGTCTGAAGGAATTGGAACTGTAGGTGTATTTGAAGATTCATTATCATTTCTGGGGAACATATTGGTTAATAAAGGGAAAGGTTTGGTAGAATTGTTCATGGAGGAAGGAATATAGATATTGTTATTGTTATCATTATTGTTACTATGGTTATTATTGTTATTATTGTTGTTTAAAAATGGATTCACAATTGGTGGTTGGGCATTTTGTGATAAATTCAATATTGGTAAATTACCACCGATACCCAAAATATTATTAGAACCATTATTGTTTATGGCTGGTGGTGATTTTGTAGGATCAGTTAGTCCAAATAAAGAGGAAGATCCAGTAATTGGTACATTTAGTGGTAAATCACCAGCAGCAGATGATTGTATTGTAGAAGGTGTAATGAGAGGTGATGCAGGATTAGTTTTAGATTGGTTTTGCAAAGTGGTAGTGGCAGGAGGCAATCTTGGATTGTCAGGATTAATTGATGTTTGCATATTTTCTTGTTGTTGAGTTTGTGAACCATTTCCTAATCCTAACAATGATCCAGATGTTAGTGAAGGTGTTGGAGCATTGCTTGTATTAGTGGAAGTTCTTCTGTATCGTGATAAAGGTAAATCAGCTTCATTAATGTCATTTGTATCCTCAGAGGATCCATTGGTGGAGGTTTCTCTTGATATTTCCATTGTTGTAGGAGGCACTAAGTTGGATGACTCATCTATTGCAGGCATTTTTTGTGTTGTTTGTTCTTGCTCTTGCAGGTCTTCTTCTCTGTCATCGTCATCCTCACTGCTATCTAGCGATATAACAATAGGTTCATGAATGTTTGTGCTACCATGACTATCGCCGTTTAGTACGTCGTTTGATACTTCTTTTTTTACTGGGGATGTCTCATCTGGACCATTTTCTTGATTTGTTCTGTCATTGTGTTGCTTCACAGGAACTTCTTCTTCGATAAACGGTTTCCATGATCCATCAGAAGATAGTTCGACTTGCTCTACGTCTTCATTGGAATTTTTCAGGATATCATCTACATATTCAGATAACACTAGATTCTCTAAAGGTATGGTGACTGAACAGACAGGACATTGCCATGTTGGGACTTGTAACTGTGAATGTAAATACCATAATGCATCGAAACATTGTAAATGCTGACATAGCCGTGATTGAGCGGGATACTTCATCCTTGTATAAGAGATGGGGCATTGTAAGCTTAGAACAGTGGAAGTAGTTATCAGCTCATCTTCATCTTCTTCGTTCATGATCTTTTTAATATAATTTAAAGTGGACTTCTTGGATATTTTAGGATGTTTAAATACGATATTCTGGAGTAATTCTTCTGGTGAGATAAATTCTGTGATGTAACATGCCATCTGATAATCGCTTGTGGTGTAAGCATAAATTAAATCTAATGTGTTTATCTGTGGTGGTGGTCTAATATGTGGTGTTAAATCTGCAGGTTTTGCTGTACCTGGTTTATTTTTTAGCCCCTTAACGTTATCTGTGATCTTGATTCCATTAAATAGAATTTCATTTGGTGATGGGAATGCGATGACTTCTTTATTATGATAAGGATGGTATTGATTCGGTTGGTGTGGTGAGGTAGCTGGCCAACAGAATAAATAAAGTCTGTATCTTTTGGTATCGCTTTGTAACTTTAGCCATTCATGCCCAGTAAAAGTGAATCGTACTGCGCCAACACCTCTTCCAGGAGCCTTGACCAACCTATATGAAGATTTCGGTATTTCCATTTGTATATTATAAAATGGGGGTAATTTGAAAGGTACAGAATCATTTGTCAATTTTTTATTATTTGATTTTGAAGATGATCTGGTGTTGCTATTGTTATTGTTATTACTTGTTTGAGAAACGGTGGTGGGACTAGTGGTTTGAGTTTGAGACTGCATACTTATTCCAGTATCTCCAAGTATTCGAGTGATAGGTGTTGGATACTTTCCGGTTTTAACTTCGGACCAAATTTCAAAGTAAGATGGTAATTCCTTTGATTGGTAAATCTTTTGAATCAACAACACGATCGATTTAGGTCTCCATGGATCAATATGACCTATTGACATTGAATCTTTAATAAACTGGGTGATTCTTTCTTGTAAGTTTATCTTACGTCCAGATAGGGGTAGATTTATACTTCTACATAATTCTTTCAACCCAGTGACTTTTAATTGTTTCATGGCCTCTATGGCATAATTAATTTCCTTGGTTAGCCCGCCATTACTGCTTGTATTAGAATTAGAAGATGGAGGGGGTGCCATTATAAATTATATCTTGTTTATTTTTTGTTTATGCTTCTTCTCAATTTATATTCTAAATTTTTTGCAATAAGTATGGACAGATTATATAAGTCAATGTGGAGTTCTTATTATTATTATTATTATCACTAGTATTAGTTTAGTAACTTGGGAGGGAACTATAATGAATCACTTAATAAACATAAACAATTACTAATTATTTGAGATTAAAAAAAAAAAAAAAAAAAAAAAAACAGTAGTAGTAGTGGTAGAAGAAGAAGAAGAAGAAGGTATCTATGTATAAAAAATATATGAAAAGGATTTAAATTCTTTATTGACACTTATTATTGCAATAGGCAAAACACTAAATAGCCAATAAACGGCATCACCTTATAACCTGTTGGTCTGTTCAGCATGAAAATTGAGCCATTTCAAATTTTCTTCATCTATATAAAACCCACTAAGAACCATAGTTAATCAATACTTCTTGGATCAACACACACTGTCAAAGATTCAAACTGTACACACTCTCAATTTCCAACGTCTATTTGTGAAATTTCAATTTTTTGGTTTTTGTTTTTTGTTTTTTTTTTGTTTTTCTTGTCCTTCCATCTCGTTCTGTGTAGAAGAAGCAATCCTAAGAATGGATCTAACCAACAGAAGTCTCATGACGCAGTAATGTTTAAAGACTGAACACTGTTGGGTGCATAAGCTTGTATCACCACCACCACCACCACTACTACTACTACTATTGCGAAATGATATGTTCTTCTATTAGAAACCTGTAGTATTAATGTAAGTACGTATATATGCGTATATGTATAAATATATCTACTGTATATATAAAGATGAATTTCATGTCAGATCATGCCCCTATTGATATTTCTTCTTCTTCAATATCACAAATATTATAGACACTTTCCTTTAAGATTGCAGTAGTACCTCTAGCAAACTTATAATTCTTTTGTTTCTCTTCCCTAATATTCGGTGTTATGTAATTTCTTAGATATTGAGCATCTTTACCCACTTCCATAACACAGACATCTACATTGGAACCAGACCCTAAATCATTCCAAATACCGGCTTGAATAGCATCGGATGCCAATTTTATTGCTTCGTCCTTAGTTATATCTTCTTTCCAATTAGCTTCCAATACAGCCATAGCAGCCAAGGAACCGGACCCTAACGACAAATAATAGCCGACGTCAGTAGAACCATGTGCATGGATAGAAAAGAGATGGGATCCAGTCGGATCACAACCAGCGACAATTAGGTATGCACCAATGTAACCTTGGTATTTGAAAAGATGTTGTTTTAGCATTTGTAACGCAGTGACCACACGAGGTTGTCTCTTGGAGGATAGAGAGTGTAATTCGATGTTGGAGGCAATCAACTGGGTCACTGCTTCTGTGTCTGCTGCGGTACCTGCACCTGCACACCATATCCTTGGAGATATACGGTGTAACTTTGCACAGTTCTTGTCTGCTACAATAGGGCCTTGTGTTGATCTTGTATCGGCTGCAATGACGACACCACCATTGAATTTGACACCTACAATAGTGGTACCGGTAGACGTGGCCTTTGGTTGAGCAGAATGGTTCTTAGAAGTTAGGAAGGTGTTTCTTTGGTAGTTGTCAAACGATAAACCTGCCATGATGCGGATGGGTAACTACTATTGATTGTGTGGCGCTGGGGGGGGGGAATGTGATTCTTATATGGATTGTTTATGTATACAATTATTTATTTTTTGTCTTAAAAAACAAAACCTAATGGAACAAAAGAGAAGATATCAGGAAAGCTAAGTTGTTAAAACCTGTGCAATCCCATCCATCCTTTCCATCTTCTACTAGATCCAAAAGAAAAGAGTGTGTATTTCGAACAACCTTAGCTTTTAAGAATTGTCATAAAAAACAAAGGTCTGTCTACTCTGGGCTTCATCTATTCTTTTGCCCCACCTTCATCACTGGAGTAACACGGATACC
Organism: Arxiozyma bovina; assembly: GCA_023309525.1. Lineage (NCBI taxonomy): Eukaryota > Fungi > Ascomycota > Saccharomycetes > Saccharomycetales > Saccharomycetaceae > Arxiozyma > Arxiozyma bovina. The sequence goes on along the minus strand of JAKZLQ010000045.1, from coordinate 23,489 downwards.
AAAAATCGTTTCGTACGTCGTGTGTGTTATTTTTTTGTTTGCCAAACGTTTTTCCCGCCGCTCCAAAAATCCGGCTGTCCACCCATGCACCACAGCGGCCCTGGGAAGCCTTTGGATTTTTGGTTGGGTTTTTTTTTTCTTTTCCCTCTTTCGAATGGTATTTCCTATTTCAGTATGATATCCTCTTTGGGGTTCCAGGCAAGTCTGTATTTTTTTTTTTTTATTGCGTGTTCCCATTCTGTATGCAACACATATGTGTAGTATAATACAATCATCTATTCACTGTTCTGTAAGTTAACTTGTGTCATCTGTGGCAACACACATACTGGATATTTTGTTATAAAAAGGAAAAATAAAAAGGAAAGAAAGAAAGAAATAGGGACTTTAAAGATTGTTCTATGCCAAGTAAGAAGTCCATAAGTTGTAACGATATAGTTTTGTATATATCTATATATATATATATATATGTATGTATGTATGTATTTTGAGAGAGAGAGAGAGAGAGAGAGAGAGAGAGAGAAGAGAGATTTGTCTAAAAGGATTGTGAATACAATATACTAATATGTACAACATTAAAAACTTTTATTTACACAACTTGTAGTTCAAGCATGGGTTTGTTTGTCATTGCCATTGGGCTTTTTGTAACGTAAACTTTACCACCTAAAAGTCTGTAGGATCGCAGTTACAAACACAAAGTTTAGTGTATATACTACAACACTGCTATATATACTTTTCTAATAACAGTTCATTCGTATTGAAGAGGTGATCTAAATTTGATGTTGTTTGGAATATAGTTTCATTTAATAAGATAGAATAATAATAACAATATATCACATATAGCTGCCAAAAAGGGGGGCCAACGGAGGTATTAGAACGGATGTCCGCGGCTTCTATCCATTCTGTCTTCCCCACAAAAGAATGTTGGACAGATGAAACACATTCCCACAAAAACTGTTCGAGCGTTTTGGGAATAGAAGTCAAAAAAAAAAAAAATAAAAGGAAAAGTGAAACAAAAACATAATGGGTGACAAGCTGGACAAAAATTGTGTATGTGGTGTGTGTGTATGTGTGTGTGTGTGGAGGGCGGAGGCTGGAAACGGCTGAAGTCTAGAACCGCTTGGTCTGGATTACATAAGTCACTTGGATTTCACATAACTCTCTTCAGACTGGAAAATGGGTGTAAATTCGAGTGTTAGTCAAAAGCACTACATCGATGCCATTCCGATCTATAGGTATCTCCGTTATTCTATTGCTGTATTCATTATGTTCTGATATCGGGAGAAAGTCGTGTCATAGAATCCACTTCTTCATATATACATATATATATATATATATGTATGTATTTACTTGTCAATTGAACACCCTCCGCCTTCTGATCGTACGCTGTCTTACAGTTATAGGAAGTTATCTGGCTACATTTTTCAACTATATATATATATACGTGTAGGTACACGTTTTCTTAAGGAATTTCCAAAGGTACTGCATAAAAATAAAAGTTTTCTTCCATCTCTAATTGATTAAAAAAAAAAAAAGAGGTGTTTTTACTATATAATGGATTGGAATATTATATAATGGATATAGAATATTATATTAGGTTAGGTTATGCTTTATCGAAGTGAATTATCAGTGTTGTACATTAATGTATTTATTTTGGACATACTCCAACAAAATGTGTCTCCTAGCAAACAGGCCGGATATCTCGATTCTCCTTTGTTCGTCAGCCCAATTATGTGCTTGGATTAAAACAATCATAAAGAATTCCTCAATGATCATAGTCGGTGTATTCGCAATTAACTGACCAGTGGTGCTCCATAACATACCACTTGCGGCACATATTAACCCAACAATTATAAGAATAGATACCAAAACACTCCATTGTGTGGAACAACACAGATTGACAAACTCAGATATTCTATAACTTAGAGTTCTCTTATGTTTTGGCGATACAAAATATTCTTCAGGACATTCTATAGATATAAGTTGAAACAATTCAGCATCCTCATCGGCCAGGTTCTTAAAATTCTCTTCCTCATGGTTGATAATTCTGAAGTAAACTTGTCGAATAACGAACCCGTCCAAGAACCCAACAAGACCCGTGTACGTACCAATGATCAACCACCAATCATCAGACCAGTGTAAGGGGCTCCCAATAGCAGCCCAGACAGCAAACACACAGATTGCAATCACTATACCTATACCAGTACCAACCACATCTGCATACCAATCAATCAGATGTTCAGCTTTGGTCCTCTTTGGTGGATCAACAGTGACAATTGGGTTCTCACTAGTAAAATCATTGTTGGCAGTTCTTAAAATTAAATCAATGTTGCAATCCATGGAATGAATCTTTAACAGAAATTTGGAGATGAAAATGTCATGTCTGGCTCTGATGTTTTGTAAGAAGAATGAGGAAATTAACAAAGAGACTGCAACAGCTGTATTAATTTCCATTTGCCAATTGTTACTGAAGGTTTCACCACCTTGTGGAACTGCACCACATCCGACCCACGCAAAAATACATAGCCAGAATAGAATCATTGATGGAACAGAACCAATCATCCAAGAAAACGTAGTACTCAACCGATCGTACCAATTTTCCACTGGCAATGCACCAGATATGGTAGTGTGATCGATGTGTGGTGTATACACGCTGACCTGAGGTTTATTTGACATCTTTTTAGATTCGATAGCGCTGTCATCTTCATCACTTTCTACCTCTTCTTCCCCACCATCACTGTTATCATGATTGGTATGAAGAAAGGATAGATCATTCGCAGTATTTTTTTCTTGTCCATTGACAGTTTCTTCCACTTCTTCATCAGTTTTCATCAATTTTATAGGTATGCTATCATCGGTAATAACAGGATCACGAAGCAAAAATCTCTTAAATGAACGAACTCGGGATCGTAACTGTGTGACAATCAATACCTGTTCATGTGTAGAAGTCAACTGTTGTCTTGTTAATAGAGTATCCCAGAAGTAACATTGAATAGATTGGCCATCTTGCATAACCACTTGCCAGTTGAAGGGAGCATTGTAGACCGCACCTATTATTACCCAGACAATAAGAATGATCCACATCAGGAAAAACATGATTTGAGAACCAGCCCACATAACTGCCTTGTCTAACCAAATGTCCATATGTGATTTCTTTATCCCGGTGAATGACATATTTGTGTCTATACAACCATTTTCCTGTAATAAGACATCTGCTAGATCCAGTTTCGTGGAGGAATCGCTCAGATAAGCATCGTCGTCTCCTGCATTATCACTATTACTACTCACGTTATCACTATTACTGCTACTATTATTAATACTACTATGTGTGTCATCCCCAACAAGTGTCTCTCTGGATGACTTCAAATGATTAGTGTGGACATGTCTTATATTAGGATCTAATTGCTGTATGACATCTTGATTATGTGGAATCAGTGGTGCTCTATGGTGCAAAGCCGGTCTATCGCCAGGACAACCAAAGAATTTACCTATCCTACCCATTTAATCTACTTAATTATATGCTTATTTATTACTAGTATTTTCCTTTCTTGTTTTTTTATTTATAATATAAATATTGTTTTTATGAAACTGTTGCTATTGGTAATGTTTCGATATGTGAAACAAATATGCTAAGAGGTCTATAAATGTGTATGTGGGGGGGGGGGGGGGGAATATATCTATTAGATTAATTTTTTTGGATCTTTCTATTATATATTGACAATGATCAGTAAGATTAAGAAGACCCAACTACTAATACAGATTTAATATTCTTGTTCCTTCTGTTTTTATTGATTAGTTTATTTATTTTTGATAATTTATTCTGAGTTATATAATAAATAAACGACGTAGAACGCTGATATATTCTATCAACCATTTCATAATGAGAAAAAAGGATGGATAAGCATACTTTTTAAAAGAAAAGAAAAGTGATGACGATGTAATAAAAAGAAAAGTTAATTATACAACTTAGTCGAGAAGAATATGTAATAAGATAAACGAATTATTATTAGAAGTAGTCAAGGGGGGGGGGGGGGAGGGACAGGTCGTAATGGAAAGGAAAATATAAAGATCCTGTAATTTGAAAGTCGAACGGACATGTACTTTATTGTCTAAAAGAATGTTTGACTAGTAGTGCTTTTTTTTTTTTTTTTTCAGAGACAGATTCGAAAACGTTACCAAGTAGGTATCTATTGGAAACAGTTCTTGTTCTGATACAAAACGAAATCTATTTACAACAGGCACACCCAAGTCTTTTGTTTATTTCATTGCACTTCGAGAAAGACAATATCACAATACACGGAATAACCCTAATTGTCAAGACAAAAAAAATAGCAAGATTAAAAATGAAAACAATAGATACAGTCGAGATTTGGTTGAGATTCCCTAACAATAGAAAAGGGTGTAATTTCTTCAAAAAAAAAAACATAAAATAATAATGAGAAAAGAAAATAATAGGAGAGAAAGAAGGACACTAAACAATAGGGAACTGATATGCATGTATTGTTTTCTAAGCATTTTCGTGTAAATATTCTTTTTGTATTCTTTATGGTGGTGATTGTAAATACCCCTGAAGATTGTGGTTTAACTTCCATTTTGGGTATTGCCTGGTAGTTCTTTTTTTCATTTCTGATTTTGGGTTTTCTTTTTTTTTTTTTTTTGACAAAGAGACCTATATTAATATCAGGAAGAGATGGAAAACCTAAACTGCTACTGTCCGCAACACTGAGTTAACCCTACTGATTCCATAAAGCTATACTATAGAGAGCCTGAAAAAGTATCTTCTTACTTATGATATATATAAAATATATCATAACTTTTCTTCAAAAAAATTATGAAGTTTCAAGATTCTTTTAATCTTGTACACTGTTTATTTAGTTGTGTTACAGATCATGTTTGCTGCAGCTTAATGAGGTCTATTAATGAAATGTTACAGTCGTTTAATTGTTAGATATTCCCATGTACATCTGTGTAATATAAGTTAACCCTAAGTGTTAACCTGTGATTTGAATAAGACCACTGCATGCTACCCTAACTAAAAGAACTTTTCTTGATAGGAAAAATATACTTTTTGACAAAGAAAAAAGGTCGCCGTATTTTATGATTCCATACCTAATTTTTAGAGGAGTTTGCAATTTCTGAATTTTTTTCTTTAAATTTCTTTTTTATTCTCTTTCAAAAAAAAAAAAAAAAGATATTCGTTGGTTTAACATCACCCATAATAATATTATTATGCGTTATTGTATACCTGTTATGGACTTATTTTCAACGAATTCTCTAGGTGGAAAAAAAAAAAAAGAACCGGAAAGGCATTTGGAGATTTATAGGCACATTTCTTTGTATTATTTCAAGTTGTAGTCTGTTAGCTTCTTATACTTGCCTTGAATTAATATCGAACACTTACATGACCTTGGCTGTTTTTTTTAAAAGGACACAAGTACAGACATACTGGGATAATGACTCTCTATGTCTGCCTATATATGTTGCCACTTATAGGGAACTGACAAGAAGTGAATTTCAATGAGAAACTTGAAGGGTAAGAATATCATATAGTAGAATAGAGTTCCATTGTTTATTGACCACTATTCATTATAATATACGGTATTTGGTGTTTTATGTGAACAAGTTAGAATAATTAATTACAAGGTAAAGTGCGTTATAACCCGTAACGATTACTGTTTTTTCTATAGTTTATTGACACTATGGTTGCGGTTATTCAACAACTGAAATATATGATTGCCAAAAAAAAAAAAAAAAAAAGAATATGTTTAAACAAGAAGTTATTCATTCTCCTGATTTAACAATGGAAATGTGGTTCCTGAGAAAACTCATAAACATTCTTCTTCTCTGTGCCTAGTCATTTGTTTTATTCTATTGCATTTTTTTTTCTGTGCCCTTTGTAATTTCTTGTATACTCTACTAACTTCTTCCAATCATTTTCTTTTCTCTTCCTTTGCCCCCCCCCTCCTCCTCCTTCTTTTTTGTGTTTTTTTTTTTTGATACATGTTATATCTTTTAAAGTAATATTATATAGTATGGTTGAATATAGGGAGCAGTAAGGGAAGACTGAGTGACTGGGTTGAGATATGCAGAAAAAAAAAATACTCAAGACATTATTGCAATTTGAGCAGTTAGATCTTTATCCACTCTTGTATATTTTTTTACTCTTTTGAATCTTCTGTAAACGACTTAGATCGATGTTATGATCAGGTACAAAAACATCTGAAATAGCGGCTTGAATGTCAGGGGTAAAGTTATTTTTTTCGTTTTTTTCCTTTTTTCTTTGTTTTTTTTTTATTATATTGTCTTTGGTAAATATATGAGTCATCGATATTTATATTTTCACAGTATTGATACAGAAAACTTTAGGAACTCGGAGTTCTGTTTATACTGTATAATTTCCATTTAAAAGATATCTTTAGAGTATGATGGATACAGGTTTAAAACGGTATCTGCTAGGCGTATAAATACACTAAGTCTCGTTTTCCAAAAAAAAAAAAAAAAGAAAAGTAGAACTCTATATATATAAACATTAGAATCTTCGACATGCTTTAAAACTATGAGATATATAAGGGAGGTATATCTCAAATAAAGCTAGAAAGGGGAAACAGAAAATATAGCATTGTGATATATTATTCTGGTGAATTGGGGGAAAAAAGAAACAAGCAACTATGTATCAAGCTTTTATCCTAATATTCCATTCCCCTATGTTTATAGGAAGTGTCCAAGTCAAGTTTCAGCGATACAATGCTCAATCTAGGGTTGAGTATACTCGTAATGTAGAAAAACAAAGTGTAAATATGCAGAGACTCTTGAATATCAGTGCAATTACTTCAATGAAATTCAACAGTCGACTCTTTCGAGACCAATGAAGTTTTTTTTTTCTCTTAAAAGAAAAGAAAGAGAGTAGAAAGATCTATAAAGAAATGTTTAACCAACTTTTTTTTGCGTGCTGTATCTATCTTCTTTTTGCTTTTGACTCCATCTTTAATAGTAGAAAGTCTCCCCACCTGTGGATATATCTTTTGAGTTATCATGAGAAAAAAGCAAAAACATAGGAAGAAGCCCTACACTATTTTCTTCGATTATACGTATCCTATTGGAAGAGGATGTAAGAAACCTAAAAACACGTAAACGCGTGTCTCTCATTTTTGTTTGTTTTTTTTTTTTTTTGCCAAAAAGAATCGCTCCAAAACGGAGACGATACTGTGTGTGGGGGGGACAGGATAGGGCTAGCCGGAAAAAGACAGGAATTTCTTGGGGGGGGGAATAAAAAAGAAACTACACTTTCTCTCTCTCTGCGGGTTTCTTACGCTGCACTGGTTTTCCTGGCCTGGGGGTCTTCTGCACTGTGTCATAGTTGACGACAGAGGGTGACAGTGGAGAGGGAAGGAAATCTGGGAGCAATTTATTTATTTTTCTATCTTTTTATTTTTTTTTTTCAACTGTCTTTGGAAAAAATGAAAAAAAAAATGAAAAAAAAAGGAAGATAAATAAACAAAACCAAAACAAACAGAGCTAGTCCTTTCCCTCTGAACGTTCTCTCTGGCAACAAGCCCTTATTCACCACTTAGTGACTCTCTCTCTCTTTCTCTCTCGTTTTGCTGCGACAAAATTATCGATAGATAGTAGAGATGCTTGCTCTTTCATAATTGTTGTTTTTGTCACTTTGCTAGTTTAATCTTTGTATTAATTTATCCTTTCTATATTACAAGTGTAACAACAAACAAATAACAATCGTATTTTATAAACATACACACATATACAAATATATATAGATATATAGATATATTTATATGCCGGAAGATGGATCCTAATTATATGAAGCTAGCCCTAAAATGGCCAGAAGATTTAAGAGAAAAATTGAAACAAAGTCATCAACTGTTGAAAGAATCCTACCTAGAACCAAGTCGAAAATATGTTCCTTACAAGACTGGCATTGATGTCGTCAATGGCAACTCTCACGTGAAGAATATGAACAGAAGTAACAATAATAAAATCACTAAGCCTAAAAGTACCAAAACTAGTAAAAAAAATAAGAAAATTAATAGCAGTAACAATAATGACAGTAGCGGTGCCAGTGATGTCAAGAGTGTCCCTGTCATTGGTACATTCACCAACATGAGTGATAATGGCAATGTTAATAAAATAGGTCGCAATGTCCCTGGTACCGTTGACATATCATTTGGAAATTCAATGGTAACAACAAAAACAAAGATCAACCCTATTTTTGTTTCAACAGAGTTTACACGAACTACTCAAACTGAAAATACTGGTCCAATGACTTATACACAACAGAGAAAAGAAATTAAAAGATTGCAAAAAGAAATATCCAGGCTTATGCGTCAAAGGGAATTGGATAAAATGAAGCAGCATCAGCAACAACATCAACAACAACAATATGAATTGACAAAGTGTTTAGATATGAACCATCAATGGAAAGCATACCAAAAATCCTACAAGGCAGAGGTGCTGGGTATTAAACCAGTCTGTATAGTAGAAAATTCCGATATTCCATCTGATGGTGATAAAAGAAAACAAGAGATCTATAAAGTTTATAAATTGAAAAAACCCATTAAATCACAACCAGAATCGGTTGTATTCCCCAAGAATGCGATTTTGGAAATCAAGAGGAACGCAGACCTTGATTTTTCCAAACTCATTATGGTGGCCATTGATCCCAGAGCAAGGACCACAAACACGTTTTATTTCGGTTATTTGGTTGGGGACCCACTGTCTGTTTATTGTCAATATTTCCATAATCATGTTTTATGCAATTCTAAAATCACATTTAAAGATGAAAATGAGTTAAAACTCAAATTGGCCCGTCGATGTAGAAACCATTTAATGAGTTCTCACGGTGTCGAATCTATCGTCAATAAGGAGAAATTGCTTGAGACTATAAATCCATTAAAATCTGATATGTTAACTCAAATTCTTTTATCAAGGGGGAAACTTCCGTGGGATAAAGAAAAGGCAAAGAAAAATGGATCATCAGACGGTAAAGCAAAGAATGAAGAGAAGGACGATAAGAATGATGGGAAGAGTATTATGAAAGAGGTATTGGCAGGTACGAGCAAAAATTCATTATCAAATGTAGATATAGACAATCAGGATAAAATTAAAAATGATAAATATGTTAATTCTAATAGCATAGTTCAAATGGTATCAAACTATGGAAATAAATTAAGTGAGAAGAATAAAAAATTAACTCCTAATCTTAATCCTAATCTCAATCCTATTACAATCATTCAAGAAAGAGGTTATTTACAATTATCCAGTGGTGGTAATAACCATATCAATAACACACCATCTAATAATAGTAATAGTATTAATAATAATAATATCATGAATACTACAGATACCATCACTACTGATTCCAATTCTAACACACACCCCAGCACTAATAATTTCACCAACAACCAAGGTGCAATAGATATTAACGGATTAATGAATGGTACTACAACTGATAATACTGATCATAATAACAGTAGTAGTAATAGTGGTGGTGGTGGTAGTAGTAGTAGTAGTAGAAGTAGAGATATTCCTAACGGTAGCACAAACACGAACACCACTATCAATAACACCCATATCGATAAAAATCTAATATATCCTTCAATGTCATCACCTCCATATCATGCAAATACTTTACAGCAAAGGGACAACGATTCAGGGTTTCCTACTATTGATGAAAGAGGATATCAAATCAATACTTTATTTAAAGGCACTTAAAACACCCGTTAAAGAAGACAGAAACTAAGAATAAAGAAAGCATACAGAATTAACAAGTCAAGTAAACGTTGGATATGTGTTGACTATTCTATTTAGATTTGCATCATTCAGTCTTTATTCCATATTGCTCCAATTTCTTCTTTATATCTGTGTTTTTGTTTTAGTTTTGACTCTTTCTTTTTGGACTGTTCTTTTTTTTTTTGGTAATGATTACTTATATATATATATATATATATATGGTCATGGTATGGGAGACCTGTATAGATTCAATTACAGATTGCATATTCCAACAGTTCAGCATCTCTTCTGTATCATGTTCTGTTCCACCCACACACCACACCATGCCTGGCGTTTGGTATTTCTTCTTCTTTTTTTTTTTCATTTCTATGTTTTTTTGGGTCTCTCTTTGGTTCGATTTCTCTGTTTTCTATCTGTGAAAAGTTTCGACAACATAAGAAAAGTGAAGGTAAGGGAGAGAGGATGTTGGTTGGTTGATTGATTAGAGTGTGCACATTACATGTATGTTGTAAGACGTGCTGTTTGAGCTGTTTTCCTAGTCTTGGAACAAACCCATATATATATACATAGGCGCTGGCTTACCGACTTATTTACAGGAAGAATAACTGCTATTAGTTACAATTTTCATTTCAGTTCATTATGGGGAAAGGTATAGCTAAATATGGTTATAAATCTGGTATCTTACCAATCACAAGAAGTATTCTCAAAAAACCAACCACCAAGCAATTAGATCTGGTTGCTAAGAGTAAAGCTCCTCAACGTAAGGGCCCCCGTGGTGAAGGGTACGCTGATGGTGTGCAACATCCTCCAAGATCCAGTAGAGTGCCACCTACTCCAGAATTCATAGACGTGGAGACTTTAATTAAAAACACTGTTCCAAGAAGCGATAAAAATTTACAGATTAACACTATTGAACAAAGACAGAAGTTGGAAAGAGCACAGTTACGTCAAAGATATTTGGAGGAAGCCTTTAGGAACGAGGAGAATAGAATACTTAGAAGGGATGAGTTGATTCAAAGGAGAAAAGAGATTGAAAAGCTAGAACATGAAAAAGAATTGAAATTTATCAATCAAAAGAAATCTTCCGATTTGACTGTTCCATCTCTGGAGAATATTATCAACCAACCTTTGATGAGACAAAGAACTGAGGAAGAGAAAAAACTGTTGGATATGAAAAGAAAATATAATAGAGACTTTGTGGAATTCAAATCAAGGGAAAATAAGATTCGTAAATTATTGGAACTATACTATGTCGCTGATGAGTTCATCATCACTGAGGAACAATTGATGAAAAAATTAGATAATTTGATTCCAATCAGAAAATTACCCATGTCTGAGGAGACAAGGAAAAATAATATCGAAAATAAACTTGGTGATGAATTGTTTGGTTCTGTTAATGGTAAACCTGGTCTTCCAATGATTAAAGAATATTTAAACAATGAAGCAGAGAATTTCGCAGAAAGAGTAAGAGAAAAAAACGAACAACTTCAACAAACAAACTAATTTTAACTTATTTTTAATCTGAATAGATATTACATACATATTTCTATGTATATGTATATGGTGTGAAACATATTCTTGTAAATAAAATATATGTATATATATATACATGTATATATATATATGTCTGTGTGTGTGTTTTTATATATTGTGGTTATTATTTTCTTTTTTCTCTGGTTTTTTTTCATCTATTCATCATCGACTGAAGTTATTAAAGTTATATTATCACCTTTCAGTAAGATTCTTCCCAATGATTCACTTTTCCCTATATCTTCTTTCCCAGTCTCTTTATTTATTGGTACTTGATATGCATCATCTATAACAATATTCATGAATTCATCAAATCCTCTTATTTTGCCTCTGATTCGATACCCAACTTGTTCGTATAACCATATACTCACAGGAGTCTGTTGTTGTAAGTAATTGAATATACAATTGATTGGCGGTACCACCTGTCTATTCTTATTTGTGGACATGATATTAATCTTTACGCATGTATCCTGGAAAAAATCAATATATTTTCAATTAAAATATCTCTAATCAATACAGTGGGGAAGGGAGTCTTCATTGCACAATATTAAGTTCTTAATATAGTTATTCAACATATTAATTTTATTTCTCTCTTTGAATCTCTCTACCTGTTTTGTATAAGACTTTTTCACTTTGTTCTCTTTGCAAAAAGTCTAGTGGAAAAATTTTGAAAAAATAAATAAATAAATAAATAATGTAAAGGAAACCCATGAGGGTGTGTGCATGAGAAGATGGGTTACGACATTTATTTTCTACCCTTATTCTTGATTAAACTGTACTGGATGGTTCGTATAGTCTATGTTCATTTAGACACTTTCTTATCCGGACAGTCGAATATATAAACTTAACTTTATTAAGTTTCAGAACAGTGAATTTTGAATAGATAAATAGGATATAGAACAGTGAGTAAAAAGAAAATATACATATATAGATTGATTAGCGGAAATATGTCAGAAAATGAGAACGTTTTTATTGGAATTCTGAATTCACTTCAATGCATTGCATCTAATGTAACACAAGAAGAAAAGAATAAAGCTTTACAATTTATGGAAAATTTCCAAAGATCTAATGAGGCATGGGATATATCTAGTCAAATATTGAATGACACTAGTAACAATAACTTAGATTTACAAATCTTTGCATCACAAACTTTAAGAAATAAAGTAACCTATGATTTGTATCAATTGGATCCAAATGGTCAGCTGCATATTAAACAAACGTTGTTGAATCTTTTAACGATTCATACCCACAGATTGGTTATAACTCAATTATCTGTAGCTTTGGCCAGATTAGCCATTCAAATGATTGATTGGAAGAATCCAATCGTAGAGATTATTAACCATTTGAGTAATTTCCCTGGAACTTTACTGATTTTCTTCAAAATTTTGCCCGAAGAGACATTGGATATTGGTTCAATCCCATTGACTGAAGATGAATATAATTCAAGGATACATGAGTTGATCGATAACATATCTGAGGATATCTTAAAATTTTTAATATCTTGTGTTGATACATTAAAGGAAAAAAATAATGTGCACCAAATCTCAAAAAGCAATACAGCCTTAGATATAACTTTGGAGAGTATATTACGTTGTTTAAGTTCATGGGCCTTCGAATTCCCAATCGAAAAATTTTTAACTGTGGAACCCTTAATCAATCTAGTATTTGATTCTTTGTTGAATGGTTCAGATGATAATGAGATCTTCGAAGCAGCCGTGGATTGTTTATGTGTTATTCTGAAAGAGAGTAAAGATTTGGTAAACGATGATCTGATTATGGCTCTATATGAACAACTAATAAATTTACAATCAAAATTAATACCTCAGATTTTCACTTGTAAAGACAAGGATCAGGTAGAAGATGAAATAGATCCTGAATTATTGGAAAATTTTACAAGGTTGTTTGTTGAAGCTGGTGAGGCTTGGGTTATCCATATATCTAAATCACCAGAAGTATTCCAGCCGATGGTAATGATATTGTTAATGTTAACTTGTAAAAATTCAGATCTAGACGTTGTTGCATATACATTTCCATTTTGGTTTAATTTAAAACAGAATCTTGTTTTAACTAGATATAAAGAATCTAAGAAGTACTTCACAAACATTTTTATTGAATTGATAAAGGGCATAATTGGACATTTACAGTATCCAAAGGATTCGTTTACTTCCAAGGAAAATGAGGATAAATTTAAAGAATTTAGATATACCATGGGTGATGTCTTAAAAGATTGTGTCTCAGTAGTAGGTCCAGCTAATGCGTTAGCGCCTCCTCTAGAACAAATTAAATCAAATTTAAATAACGCATCATTAGATGAATGGCAAAATTTAGAAGCTGCATTATTCTCCTTAAGAACAATGGCACAAGAGATTCCATTAACTGAAAATAAATTTTTACCACAAATTATACAAATTGTATGTAACCTTCCTGAGATCTCAAAATTGAGATATGCGGCTACTTTGGTGTTAGGACGTTACACTGAATGGACAGGTAAACATCCCGAACTGCTTGAAGTTCAATTACAGTACATATTCCGTGGATTTGATCAAGTCAAAAATAATACAATTCAAGATGATGCACAAACCTTAGAAATCATTACTGCATCATCACATGCTTTAATGTATTTCTGTTCTGATTGTGCAGAGTTACTAAGCAATTATATAAATCAACTGATTGATTTCTATTTCAACATTCAAGATATCTTATCAAGAGATATTGAGTCCCAGTTCGAACTTTGTCAGGGGTTAAGTGCCGTGATTATCAAACAATCTGTGGAGACTGTACTTAGTACATTTGACAAATTGGTTGATGATAATTTGACACATTTACAAAATCTCGTTATTCAATGGAAAAAATCGCCATTAAGTTATAATAAATTGGTAGCTGATAGAATTGATCTTTTGTATGCACTTTTTGAAGAATTATCACCTAGATATGAATATCCCCAACAAGGTAACGAACCTTTAGTACCATGCATTGAGAAAATATGGAAGACAATCAAAGTTATTATGATTGATCAAGGTGCTGTATCTGATACTGTCATTGTGGAGAGGACTATGAAATTGTTAAGAAGAATAATTGAAAGATTCCATGTTTTCTGTGAACCTATTCTTAGTGCTTTAGCAGAATTTTTGGTTCAAGGATATGCTAATACGGGTTTTGGATCTTTTTTATGGTGTTCTGGTTCTATAATTGTTATCTTTGGTGATGATGAATCGTTCCCTATCCCTCTTGAACTAAAGGAAGCTGTTTGGCAATTCGCGTTATCACAATGTAGCACGTTCATTATAAATTTCCAAAAAATGGATAAGGTTCAACTAAACAATTATTATGAAGTTATTATGGATTTCTTTTCTATGGTAAGTGATTTACTCATGTTTTATCCAAACCAATTTATTATGTCTACAGAATTATTGGATAACGTAGTAGATGTGGCAATCGAAGCGGTTAATAAGTTGGAATCTTTAGATGCCTATGTTTATATCTTACGCTTCCTAGATGACATAGTATCATGGGGGTTTAGGACACCTCCAATTTCTACTGTTTCAATAGAGGTTGTACCTGATGAGTGGCGACAACAAATTATTCAAGAAATCATCGTTAATCGTGGTAGTAATTTAGTCAACTCATTGTTTGGTGGCTTAGTTACTGTCTTTAAAGAGACATCTCATTCTGAAGCGATTAACTGTATAGTCAAATGTTTTAGATTGGCTTTAGAGGCTAATGGAAATGATTCATTTGTTTGTGCTTCATGGATTGTTAATGTAGTTAATGATCTGGGTAATGTATCAGATAAAGAGAGAGATAATTTATTAAAATCCGTTATTGATGGTCTCAATGAAAGAAATTATAGAAAAGTTAGAGAGAGTATTAGAATATTTATAGAATGGTTCCTAAGGAAAAATATTAATTCCAGAGTTGAGTAGATTCAGATACTAAGAATGAATTGTATTGGTATAATGCTATTATTATTGTTAGTTTTTTTTTTTATTTTTTATCAGTAAATAAAAATATAGAGATAATAAATGAAGAGGAAGAACAAAAAGAGTGTAGATATATAAGGGTTTATTTTAATACTATGAGGGTTATTTTTATATACTGTGTTGTTTTACTTTTTTTTGGAACTTGTGGATACGTACAAAATATTTTATTGAATCTTTCGTGACAAGAAAGTTGAAACACCTTTGGTTTACTAACTAAGGTTATAAAATATGTAGCAGTTCCCGATCTAATAACCTCAGTAATGATATTCTAAATTTGTAGAGCAATGACAAAGGAGTATACAATTAAAGGACCATTGAACCTTCCTGCTTCAGTATAATTGGGTTTAATGAATTTTAAGTATAGAAATAAATATAATGCAGCCATATAACTTACAAATAATTTATATAATTTTAATGCAGTATTGATCATATTGTTATTAATTACTAGATTTAATCTCTTTTTCCTTATCATTTGTTAAGTTTGCTTAACTGCTTTTAAATAAGGTTCCCTATAAAGGGCTGATAAACGAATATGCATAATGGTTGAAATATTCGACTAATCAACGTAAAAAAATATTATTATTAAATCTATGATCTAAAAGAAGAGATGAGAAACATTTCCAAAACTTTGATTAATGAGGACTGTTCTTCGAACCAAATTATTGATTCCATGACTCTGTCGAGCATAAGTTTGAGGCTCTGTTCTTGATATTAATGAAGATATTGCTATGAAAGTACAACAAATAAAAATGAAGAATCTTGTAAATTACCAATTATTAAATTTTGAATTTTCTTCTGTGTTTCTCAGGAATACTTCTTCATATTTTACAGTAGGTACACCTTCAATACTTGTTTATAAATTGTAGAAAGGATGCTGTTCAGAATGATGCTTTTGTTGTAGGATACTGTATAAGAATTTTGACATATTGTCGTTAAGTGCATTGTTCCGATGGTTTGTTTTAGAATTTTCATTAAATAAACTTTTTTTCGATAATCATTCTTTCGTCAAGCTGGTCACTATCGGTATTGTAGTTGTTACGATCGTCTTTGGTATGAGCAAACGCCATGGGAACAGGGATATTAAATCTTGAGGGATTTTTCTTTTCTACAGTTATATGTCAACATTATTTAAAAAGAATATAGAACACATTTACCCAGTATTATAATTATATTTATTTTGAAATTGATTTAAATAGAATATGATTATGCAGTTTTGACAGAATTGACATTCTATAGGAAGACGGTGAAACAGAAATGAAAAAATACTAAGTACAAAAATATATGTGGCATTAAAAAAATTCATAACATAGTTAGTTGGTTAGTTTTTAAAAATAATTCATAAATTGTTTATGCCCTTGTGTTGGAAATATTGGACAAGTGTACACACTCAAATACAAGATTGGATATAAATCAATAGGCATTATTAATATTAAATCTGATAAAATACAAGCTTGTACGTGACTACATTAAAGTAAGATTGTTTGTTACAATAATACAAATATATAAAGAGCAAACATAAGAAGGTAAAGAACCAGTAATTATGATTTATCTCTGAATTTTTTAAGTAACTATATTTTATTTATATATATATTTATTTTATGTACACTTATATAAAAGGTTGAAGAATTGTAATTATAATTAATATATACCAATAACTTTTACATTTAACCATGACCATTAACTACAGTAACATTCTAGGTGCTTCTTCTTATGAATATAACTACAATCTTACATTATTTTAGCCTTTTGCCCTACAACAGGGAATATGGAAAACTGTGAGTGATATACTCAAATAATTTAATACGAAATTGTAATTAATATCTAACAGATATTATAATAGTTCGAAGACAGTAATTATTACAAACGGTAAAGTAATTACTATGCGGTCTTAATAGCAAATATAGTAAACGGCTATTTTATTCAGCTATATATAATAGTTATTCTTCTTATTGTTGTTGTTATTCTTATATATTATATATAAATATTATATAGAGAAGAGTGAACTGTAGATGAGACTTGAATGTTGGAGAAGGTGTCCTTTATATATGTTTTTGGACGTGATGATGGCTTAGACGGCTAACTAGTAGATAAACAATAGATAAGCTATGTTAAGTTGATATTAGCTAAGATACAGTTCAGATCTGGACAATAATTAATGTATTTGTCAGCAGCATGTTTTATATAGTGGGAGTTGCATTAGATAATATAGTGGCGTTTATTATTTGTATTTGTCAGCATCATTTTATCGACCACTATAGAAAAACAGATTTGTCAGTAAAATTTTATCCTGCTACAGTAAAGCAAGTTAGGTGGTTTCGTGGTCTAGTTGGTTATGGCATCTGCTTAACACGCAGAACGTCCCCAGTTCGATCCTGGGCGAAATCATTTTTTTGCAATATCTGTGATAACTCTGTTCTTTATAATAAAAGTAAATCGTAATATTCTAAAAATAAAATAGATAAATCTAGTTATAAGTTTAAAATACACAAATAATAATAACTAGAATAAATAATTAATATACAAAAATATATATTCTTATTTCTTGCTCGTCTGTCTATAACATTGTCTAGTCCTTCTTACAGTAGCCTCTCAAGATACCATTATATCTCGCAAGTTCATACGCCACAAATAAGCTCTCCTTGGACAACAACACGTTGCAAAAAATTTTACAAAATGAATTGGAAAAATACATTAGACCCATACTTCGTATCACGGGATATTACATCTGCCTCTCCTTCAAGAAACAGCTTCCATGATGTTTGCAATATACGGACGGTTCTTCACAAATTTATTGTACAATAAATTATACTCACGATTTGACAGCAATTGCCTTAATACATCAGATCGAACATGCACAGGATCATTCTCTGTACACCCATCCAACATCACCAATAATGATTCACTACCATCATTGTTCCTCGTAATATCCACAATTCTCGATACCCGTCTAATATTCTTACGTAGCTCTTCCAAGGTATAGTTGGGAACCAAGTGAAATTGAGTATCAGTACTGATATATCTCTTGACAGCCCTAACATTAAACACATTATGTCTCTTACCACTCAATTCACTCCTCTTGATTTCAACACTCTGCGTTCCAACCATCCTCACTACTTCGAAAGGACCAAACCACATGTAATGGAACTTTCTACCGGCATTGGACTTCACATAAGCATTCTTATGTATCAACACCTTATCACCTGCCCTAAACTCTTCCAATTCTCTATGCCTGCCATTATAGTATACTGATTGTCTATCCTGTGCCTCAGCAACAGAATCACGTATCATAGTCAATTTATCTTCCATCTCCCGTAGATAGGATACCATGGCTCTATGAGCATTCTGACGAACAGTGTCACCTTTACGAATAAAATATTCAGGCTTATCCCACTTAGGATTATAAAAACCACTAAAACGTTCCTTATACCCACGTAACGCCACAAAAGGAGAACATCCAATAGCAACTTGGTAAGTTGTATTATACGCAAAAGCAGCCAGCGGCAAATACTTAACCCATCCAGGTCTATCTTTAACATAAGTTCTTAACATCTCGACCATCGTTTTATTAAGACGTTCAACTTGCCCATCACTTTGCGGATTATACGCCGTCGAAAACCCACAAGTAATCTCTAATCTCTTGGCAAATTCTTCCCAAATCGAATTAACAAACTTTGGATCCCTATCTGAGACAATAAACCTTGGGACACCATACTGTAACACCACTTCTTGCAACAACACCTCAGCTATCTCTCGACTAGATACCGACTTCGTCAATGGTTTAAAAATCGCCCATTTAGTCAACCTATCAGTAATCACCATAATCTGATCAAATCCATGATCTACCTTCATCCCTGACACAAAATCAATGTTCACAGCTTCGAACCTTCGAGTAGGGATTTCCAGCGGATGATACACACCCATCGGCAGCATATGAGAGTTTTTGGACCTTTGGCACTCTTCACAACACTTCACAAACAACGTGACCATGTGTTTCATCTTCCTCCAATAATAAAACTTGGAAATCTTGGCATAAGTACGGCTAATGCCTGGATGACCTGCAGCACCAGAAGAATGGTAAGTTCTAAGTAGTTCGTACTGTAATTCTTTCGTTGGAACAACCAATCGATCTTTTACACCAGGATACAATCCATAATACAACAAACCATTTTCCCAACTATAACGTTTAACAACAGTCCTTAATTCCAATGGACATTCTCCCTCACCTTTAAGAATCGAAACCACCTGGTTGAGGAAAGAATCATGCTTATAACCGTTTTTAATTCGTGTAACAATATATTTTTCCATATTACCAGTACTAATAGAAAGTTTATGGATAGATATACGAGATAAACCATCTGCTCGGTTAGTCTCACCAGGAATATATTTGATCTCAAAATCAAATTCAGATAACATACTAATCCATCTTTGTAACCTACTATTACCATCAGTACTCTTCAAAACAGTTTCTAAGGACTTATGATCAGTTTGTAATTCAAAAGTTCGACCAACAAGATAATGACGCCATGTTCTCAACGCATGCACTATTGCATAAAATTCCTTGTCACGAACAGGCCAATTCAATTGGTGATGAATCAAGACTTTACTTAAATATGCAACCACACCAACACTCTTACCATTATCGTCAATCAGTTCCAACACAGCACCTACTGCAATATTGCTAGCATCAGTCGTCACCCTTACCTTATACCTCTCGCTAAAAGAACACAAAACAGGCTGTTTCATCAGTGCATCCTTTAGCATCCGAAATGCAACAGTCTGTCGCACTTCCCAGTCTTGCTTACCAGCCATGAACTCATACAACGGTTTAGCTATCTTGCTGAAATTTCTCACAAAACGTCTGTAATAACCCGCTAAACCCAGAAAAGAACGTGCCTCCTTCGGTGTCTTAGGCACAGGCCATTTCACAATAGCTTCGACCTTTCTAGGATCCATATGAATACCATCAACATCTATACAATGTCCTAACCAATTCAGACTTTGTTTAAACAGAACACACTTCGATTTCTTGGCATACAATTTAACCGATCTCAGAAGTTGCAGTACTTCTCTAATATCTTTCACATGTTGCTCTTTAGTTGGAGAATAAACTAAAATATCATCCAAATATACCAACACTTTCTTATTTAATATCTCACGGAATAAATCATTCATTACCATTTGAAATGTAGATGGAGCATTCGTTAACCCAAAAGGCATAACTCTCCATGCATACTGACCTTGAGGAGTTACGATCGCTGTTTTAGGTTGATCCTTCTCTAGAACAGGAATTTGAAAATATCCAGAGGCAAGATCCAGCGAACTAAACCATTTCGCACCATGCAAATTATCAAATAAATCCTCTATTAAAGGAAGAGGAAATCTTGATTTAATAGTAACCTCATTTAACCTCCTAAAGTCACAACAAAGTCTCTTGGATCCATCTTTCTTTTTCACAAACAACACCGGAGCACCATAAGGCGATGTCGTAGGATAAATTCTACCAGCATCTATGAGTTCATTAATCTGACGTTCTAGTTCTCGTCTATCATCTATAGACATTCGATAAGCACGACTATACGTTGGTTTCGAGTCCGCAATAACATCTATTGCATGTTTGATCTTACCAGTATAATCAATTCTTCCAGGAAGTTCAGTACAAAACACATCCTTAAACTCTTCTTTGATCATACTCGACTCAGGAACTTCACCAACAATACCCTCGTTGTCACCATTGACACGCAACTTGCGAATCAACAACACTGCCGAAAATTCAATATCACCATGAACACGTAAGGTTTTGTTCATCTTAGCAGCACTAATCCTTTTAATTGACAACACACTCTCCAAACCTGGGGAGTCTTCTGCATGGACTTTGTTACAATGCCTTCCAGCATCCATTCCAAAACGACCAACATTCTTGGAACCAACTGCAGAAACAAAAGGATTACATCGTGTAGTCACAGTCGATGACTCAAGCACATCTCCTGCCCCCGTAAACGGAGTTTTACACCCTATTGTTAGCGTCTTAACAGACTTCAGAGTAGCACTATTTTCAATGACCGTGGAGTTACCCGTATCCATCGATGATTCTGTGGTCAAACCATCAATGTAGGCTGTCTCGATACCTACTCCACTATTATAACCAGCAAAGTTATTCGTCATTCCCTCTAATATCGCATCAAAGTCCTCCTGTGGTGTGGCACCCACAACTGCAATATTAGCACCAAAATCAATCGACTTACCCATGCCATCCGGCACACGAAGATCTTCTAAATTAGCCGCCGATCTCGCTTCTCTCAACCACCTAACAACTAAATCCATATTCTCATAGATGAAATTTAGTCCTAACAATAGCAATTCACACACAGAACTACATTCAACAACAAAACAAGCCAACGACACCTGTTTGTCAAAAATCGTAAAGACAACGTCTGTAGCAACATCAGTTCTCAACTTAGACTCATTAGGATTAATACCATCTAACGACCACATTCTACTCAGTTTCCTGACCTTCAATCCTAACATACGAACTAGATCCGCACCAATAATGGAGACTTGAGCACCGGAATCCAATTCTGCCTTTACAGTTCTGTCACCCACAAGAACATTCTTCTTCAAAGATTCTTGTACCTCAGGATCCTTACTCTTCCTGAACTTAGCAATCATAGCCTTCAACACGGTTCTCTGGCCAATCTCATTTGAGAACCCATCTAGTTTTTTTCACCGCCCTTGCTTGGACAACTAGAAGCAATGTGTCCTGGTTTCTTGCATTTGTAACACCTAAAAGCACCCTTACTACCTGACTTGTAACTTTTACCAACCTTACCATCAGCTTTGTTTTTCTGCTTTTCTTTACTTTCTTCATATGTATCTTCAAATGCAACAGCCATTTCATACAACTGGCCCCAAGTCACATCTCGAGGAACCTTCTGATTTCTGATATAACCTGAAATACCTTTAGGAATTCTTCTAAAGAACTCGATAGTCAAAGCTTCCTCCGGAATAGAACCATCAAGAGAATCAGCTAACTCTTGAAAATCATTATAAATTTGATGCAAGGACTTATTATCCTTATTGTAGCGTTCGCAACGTGTAGCAAATTCAATCAACGGGTTGGCTACACCGAACTGCTTCTCGATCTTGGAAAGAACATCTTGTACTGATTCAAAAGATCCTTCATGTCTACTATACCAATCTTTTGCTTTTCCTTTCACTCTTAACTTAATTAGCTCAATGACAAATTTATCATCTGGAATAGAATCAGAGTACACAGCACAATAAGTTTCGATGGAATCTTTCCATTCTTTAAATTTTGACTTAGGATCATTGATCCTTTCACCTGAATAATTTTTAACCTGTTCCACAAATCTGTGTCTCAACTTTTCGACACTTAACTTATTATTATCAGTGGAACCATTACTAATATTCCTGGTAACTTGTTCTTGTAAAATACGAATCTTTTCATCCTGCAAAGTTAAAATCTTCAATAATGCTTGCATGGACACATTATCCTTTGCAGAATTTTCTGTACTTGTAATGTCACTTGAAGTTGACATATTTTCTTGATGAACAGAGTCATTTCCATGTGCAGTGGAAGCATTCATTTCTATATCTGACATTATTAAAACTTTAAACTTTAAATAACACAATAAAAAAAACAATAACCTTTGGCGACGCTACCAAATGTGATAACTCTGTTCTTTATAATAAAAGTAAATCGTAATATTCTAAAAATAAAATAGATAAATCTAGTTATAAGTTTAAAATACACAAATAATAATAACTAGAATAAATAATTAATATACAAAAATATATATTCTTATTTCTTGCTCGTCTGTCTATAACATTGTCTAGTCCTTCTTACAGTAGCCTCTCAAGATACCATTATATCTCGCAAGTTCATACGCCACAAATAAGCTCTCCTTGGACAACAACACGTTGCAAAAAATTTTACAAAATGAATTGGAAAAATACATTAGACCCATACTTCGTATCACGGGATATTACAATATCAGATTGTAATTGTAATAGATGAAGATCTACTACGAGAGATATACTCTTCTTAGAATGTAAAATATGATAAATGATTCTTGGTTGTGTCCTCTATATATGATACATAAACTATACTGTATATAAGAAGTAGATAAGATAAATAGATATACAAAGATATACAGTTTATAAATATGAAAAACAAGAACGTCGTCGTCGACTAAAGAGTTTGCAAGATCGTCTACT
>JAKZLQ010000166.1:0-11394 GCA_023309525.1 Arxiozyma bovina | reverse complement strand
TGTAAGAAGCCCTAATGGGAAATCCTGATATACGTAGTCCGCTGGTAACGCTTGATGTCGAGGCAAAGGACTTGGAACGGCCGAAACTCTGGGCCCAGGGTATGAGTGGATTTGAACAAACGAACACAAGATCGTCAGATTAGCCATTGGTGGTAAATTACTGAGAAACTTATTTAAGAGACCTCTGATTATTGAGATAGTGTGCCAGAGGTAATTATCAGCCTTAACATTCTTGCTATATCTATTAGGTTCTACCTAAGAGATAATCAATAATAAGAAGAAAATCAACAATCATAATTATATAATTGGTTTACTGATTAGAATCAACGACTATATAATTTGTGAGTGTTTATATATAATTAATATCCATATTTTAGTATATTACTTGAGATAACCCCTTACATATCTAACACTCACGTAAAAGAAATGTTAAATATAAAATTCATTATTGACCGAGACATATTAACTATCTTCAACATTACTATGCTAGTTATCAATACTATCATATGCAACAAAATATAACTGGGCATAAGTCATTGTCCTCATGTAACCTGATTTAGGTCTAATTTGTTAAAACTAACATTAATATAACATTGCCAACCTCTATCATATATCAAAATACTTCAGCTACAATAGATTCTAAAGCCTAGAAATTAGTTTTATTTATTTATTTGGTATTTTTAGCTATAATAACTTAGTTGACTTTATCAACATTAACAATACCATAAATTGATAAATCCTGCTCACTTAAGGTTATCTCAAAAGAATAAAATAATATATTAAAAAAAAAACATATGTCAGATAAAATAACATGCTCTACTGAGAATCATTTTATAATATTATTTTGCGAATTAGTTTAGTGATGCATATTAATATTGGTAGATTCAACAGTACCTTTACTTCCATCACAACTTGTAACAGTAACAGCAGCAAGTAGAGTTTCAACAATAGCAGCACCGGCACAACATGCATTTGGTCCGCCACACCATGTGCAAAACCCCACAACCATGCCATCCCATGCTGCAATGTCTTTCCAACCTATGTCTACTACAATCTTTCCTTCTTTGAAAGAATAAGTACCACACATAGTCAATACATAGCAACCTATTATTGTAGTTATTAATAAAACTAGAAAAAATCCACTTTTTCTCGACATTTTGTAGTCTTGTTGATTTGAAACTTACGGGTTATCTTGCATTACTGTACTTTAATAAGTAGAAGATTCTTTTCAAAAAAAAAATATTTTTAGCTCCTACGATAGTATATTCCAAAAATCATTGACATATATGTGTTTGTAAGTATTTAATTGTATATATCTCCTCTTTCTGCAAGATTTTAATGTTAGTGCATGTATGCACCAGAGTGATAAAGAAAACAATCAAGTGGGGTGCTAAAAATACTATTAGAGGAAATATTCATTGATAAACTTTAGTTTTGTTCACTTTAGTAAAAATATAGTGGCATCAGTGATTTCTTTATCGAATGTAGAGTGAATTATTTTTACTTTAAAGCCAGGTGATGTGTACAAAAAAAGAAATTCATAAATGAGACGAAAAAGGAAAAGTTCTTGCATGAAAGAAAAAACTTTTTTCAACTCATCCTGGTTTTTCTTCATATCTTGAAAGAAGGTTTTAAAATTTGAAACATCTAGTCTAACACAAATCCTAAGTACAAATATGAAAAGAAAAAAACTTCAGTTAGAAGAAAATTATCAAATTCTGAGTAGCATTTGCTTGTTGTTATAATAAAAAAAACAACAAAATTTCTATATAAATGGCATGCTATTAGCTATATTTACACCAAGACTTACAGATTTATCAAATGTTAGTATATTGAAGGACAGGTTTTTTTTTTTAATTTGAAACAGCACAACAACTCTATAAAAGAATATTTTCTGATGTCAATTTAAAGCAATTCATATTTACATTCAAA
Organism: Arxiozyma bovina; assembly: GCA_023309525.1. Taxonomy (NCBI): domain Eukaryota; kingdom Fungi; phylum Ascomycota; class Saccharomycetes; order Saccharomycetales; family Saccharomycetaceae; genus Arxiozyma; species Arxiozyma bovina. Next base: position 9,462 of record JAKZLQ010000166.1, on the reverse strand, counting down.
TATTTTTTGTGAAATGCACACAAAAACTATTTTAACCCTTGTTTTTGATAAAAACTTTTCCAAAACCAAACGATCTGTAACTGTTTGCCCTACAATATTTCGAACAATAGAACAAATGGACAGTACTGTTTAGGAAAAAACTTTCCACTTTAGTCGAAGATTACATAATCTCATTGTAAACGGTGGTTTTGTTTTCAAATCTTGCAATTTCCTTTTTTGGCATTTATGCAACTTGCACATTTGTATTGTTTTATTTTACCATATTTGTACATGAACATCGTGCCTGTTTTTGTTTTGAGCAAACATTGGGAAATTTTCCTTTAAACGAACACACAATTAAGCAATAATAAAAATTGGTCGAAGGTAAAACAGGAACATCTCATTCACAGGAAATTTCCCATTATGTTTTTCATCGCAAAATGGACTAATAGATGTCTCCAAACAAGCAGAGGCAATTATAATACAAAAAACGTTCTAACTATAAAGTTTAATTACGATTTGTCATCAAAGGGGGATATGCTATAACTGCTGTTCCAATAATTCACGGTTTTTATTGTTTTTATTTCAAATGGATTGGAAAATTCTGCTGGATACCAAGTTCGTAATTTCTTTTGATAGCTAATATGGTGTTGTTCACAAGAATAGCAAACGATTCAGTCGATATGCAAGTTAATGTTTTTTAAAACGATTAATAGTAGATAAGGTTATTTATGTTAATTGTTTTATTTTCGCTTCGAAAGACATGCATTTTTGTATTACCTTACCGCAAGAAAAACAGTTTTTACTCTGTTGTATTTGATCAGAAAAATTTAAACATTCATTTTTTGAATTGTATTAGATGTTGATGTTATGGCATCAATGTTTTTATGTAGTATTATGAGGTGAATTATTTTTTTCTAGTCCGAAATGTATGCAATCTGCAACCTATAAGAAGTAGTTAATTCATTTTTGCATAAATACTTAATATAGTTGACAGAAATAATACTCAAAACATATTCATTATGATATATACAAAACCTTTTAACCCCATAAGAATTTAGTATAAAAGGAAATTGTTGTATCTTGTATTATATAAAAATAATAAAGTTCATAGAAATGAAATTGTAAGTTCAAGTTGGTTTATCCCAAGCATATTTTCAATTAGTATTCAAATAATAAGGACAATTGATACAGTCATTTATGAGATTATTTTATATTATTACGGCTGAATATCAGATGTTAAGAGATCATTAAAAAAAAATATATATTTTTAACAGATATAAGTAAACATCTTTTATATTATAGTATAAGGCATACTGTCCTAAAAACATATTTTAATGCAATGAAGAGAAGAAGCTCTAATTCTAATGATATTATGAAAATGTTTACATAACTACGAAGCCATCAAAGTTTTCATACTTTATAAATTTGAGGGGGTATTAGAAGTATTATGTTAGAAACATAATGAAAAGTAACAATTAATTACGGTACTGTATCTTGGAGAGACATAATAACAACATTTATATCGATTAGTATATTTACTTTTTTAGACGCAAAAAGAAAATTAAAATAGTTCAACTGTATATTGTTATTTTTATATTAGGAATACTAAAAAGATTCAATAGATTTATAACAAACCACAAAATTGAATAATACTCAGATAAATGTAAGTTGACTATATTCTGAATTGAATTTGGTGATTTTACATATAATAGAGAATGTTTTAATAATAACTAGCGACTAATGGTATTTATTTATTAAAGTACTTTTCAAGTTCTAATTGCCAAGTATACTAAGGTTAATTTACATGTAACAGAGATATATGTTAGGAAGATTATACAGAGAACCCTAGAAAAATCTAATTGGTAGGGTAATGATAAGTTACACACGTTTGAGAGATATTCTCATGCGACGGGATCAACATTCAATATCTTTGGTGAGTGTGTAAAATCGTCGTAACGCAGAATCTCATTTTAAGAGGAAGTTATTCTTTTCTTGTGATTCTTTAGGTTTTACCATATCTTCACATTATATAGAGAAAGTAATCTAATCATAGAATTTTAAGGTGTATAACTCGCTAATACATATTTTTAATACTTTCTACAGAGTAATATACCCTACACAAAAAATACATATCTGCTAAAAAACTTATATGGGATCTGTTAGATTGTATTATCGTGTTGAATAATCTCAATTATTTGAAATCAAGAGGTGGCATTGTCGGTATATCAGGAATAGTTACCTCTCTCTTTGGAATGCAAGATATTTGGAAAGCAATCAAATAAAATAATAAAATCACATATCTTGAACAATATTAGAATATTATATGTGTTTATATAGAATTATATAATTATTGATCAATAGATTCTAAAATATATTAAATGTATACAATTTAAATGATCATAAACAATAATATGCAAATGATGTTCCTAACGCCCCACTTCATATATACGGTATTACCTTTACCTTCATATGATACGAGAGAAGTTGTGACACCATGATGTATTGTCATGACAGTTGGTGATGAGGGGTGTGGTTCAGAAATATATTGGGAAATTTGTGGTGCTGTTGTGGTTAGTGATCTTTTAGATCTTCCAGATTCGACAGCACTGGCATCAGTATCCTTTACTGAAGTGGTAGGACTTGGTGCACTGAAAGCAGTAGATGGTGTACTGCTCTCTTCTTGCTGATTCTTTAAAGTAGTGTAGATAGATTTAGAAGAATCATCTCCGTTGATACTGCTTATGCTTATATCAGAGGTTGCAGATGGCTCTGGACAATAAGTAGTAGTCATCGTAACTCCATTGACCACCGTAGTAAAGACCACCAAAGTACCACTTAAAGTAGTTTCTGGCTGTTCATTAACCTTTGTAGATGATTCAATACTACTACGAACGGAGGAAGATATGGATGGAGTAGAAATCACAGTAGAGCTGTGTGATGTTTCGATAATAGAAGATAAGGAAGAGGAACCTATAATAGTTGAGTTTCCGTATATAGGACTTACAATAACAGATGAAGAATGACCACTAGAAGTTTGAATTCAAGATGTGACAGCACTTCTAACTGTACTAGGATTCGATGATATGATAGAACTCTTAACCAGACTGTTTTGGGTAGAAGAGCTTTGGACTGTGATGGAGAGTTTAGAAGACGATGAAACAACTGGCTCAGGAAGAGAAGAGCCGACAGTACTACTGACCATAATACTTTTAGATGAACTTAACGAAAATGACACAGAGGTAGCTGAACTTATAACACTAACAGATGGAGGTGGAGTGATCACAACAACAATTACTTCTGGGGATGAAGAACCATTACTGTCGGTGACGGTAGTAGTGTATGTAGAAGTGGTTGGAGCAGTGACTGAACCTATAGTGGTAGTGGTAAAAGTGGAAGGAGATGGAGTAATCACAACAACGACTACTTCTGGAGAGGAAGAACCATTCGAATCAGTAGTGGTGGTTGTGTAAGTGGATGTGGTTGGGACTGCTACAGTGTCTGTAGTGGTAGTATAGATGGTTGAGAAGAATATAGATGGAGGTGGGGTGATGACCACCACAACTACCTCTGGGAATGAGGAGCCATTAGAGTCTGTGACAGTGGTGGTGTATGTAGATGTGACTGGAGCAGTAACTGAGCCTGTAGAAGTAGTGTAGACGGTGGATAAGGATATTGATGGAGGTGGGGTAATGACAACCACAACTACCTCTGGGGATGAGGATCCATTAGAATCTGTGACAGTAGTAGTGTATGTGGATGTGACTGGAGCAGTAACTGTGCCTGTAGTGGTAGTGAAGATCGTGGATGGAGATGGAGTGATAACAACTACAACAACCTCTGGGGAGAAAGAACCGTTTGAATCAGTAACTGTTGTGGTGTAAGTAGAGGTTGTTGGAGTAGAGACATCACCTGTAGTGGTGGTGGTAGTAGTGGAAGGAGATGGAGTGATAATAACCACAACGACCTCTGGAGAAGAAGAGCCGTTACTGTCAGTGACTGTGGTAGTGTATGTGGAAGTAGTTGGAGAAGTGACAGTACCTGTAGTGGTGGTCGTAGTAGTGGAAGGAGGTGGAGTGATTACAATAACAACTACCTCTGGAGACGAGAAGCCATTAGAGTCTGTAACGGTGGTGGTGTAGGTGGAGGTGGTTGGGACTGTGACAGTATCTGTAGTAGTGGTGGTAATAGTAGGCGGATATGGTGTGATAACAACAACTACTACTTCTGGGGATGAAGAACCGTTCGAGTCTGTAACAGTTGTTGTGTAAGTAGTTGTAGTTGGGACTGTAACAGTACCTGTAGTGGTGGTTGAGACTGTAGATGGAGGTGGAGTGATTACAACAACAACCACTTCTGGGGATGAAGAACCATTACTGCCAGTGACAGTAGTAGTGTATGTGGATGTGACTGGAGCAGTAACTGTGCCTGTAGTGGTAGTGAAGATCGTGGATGGAGATGGAGTGATAACCACGACAACAACCTCTGGAGAAGAAGAGCCATTGCTGTCTGTGACAGTTGTGGTGTAGGTGGAGGTTGTTGGAGTAGAGACATCAGCTGTAGTGGTAGTAAAGCTTGTAGATGGAGATGGAGTGATAACAACAACTACCACTTCCGGAGAGGAAGAACCATTAGAATCAGTGACGGTTGTGGTATAGGTAGAGGTGGTTGGAGTGGAGACATCACCTGTAGTAGTAGTAAAGCTTGTAGATGGGGAGGGAGTGATTACAACCAAGACAACTTCTGGGGAAGAGGAGCCATCACTGTCTGTGACAGTTGTGGTGTAGGTAGAGGTGATTGGGACTGTAACGGTACCTGTAGTAGTGGTAGTAGTAGTGGAAGGAGGTGGGGTAATGACAACAACTACTACTTCTGGGGATGAAGAACCATTAGAATCAGTAGTGGTAGTAGTGTAAGTAGTTGTTGTGAGAGCAGCAACGTCACTTGTAGTAGTGGTGGTAGTGGTGGAAGGAGATGGAGTGATGATAACAACTACTACCTCTGGGGATGAGGATCCATTGCTGTCAGTGACTGTTGTAGTGTAGGTAGAGGTTGTTGGAGTGGAGACATCACCTGCAGTGGTGGTGGAGATTGTGGATGGAGATGGAGTGATTACAACAACAACCACCTCTGGGGATGAAGAACCATCACTGTCTGTGACAGTTGTGGTGTAGGTTGAGGTGATTGGGACTGTAACAGTACCTGTAGTGGTAGTCGTAGTGGTGGAAGGGGATGGAGTAACGATAACCACTATCACTTCTGGAAAGGAAGAACCATTGCTGTCGGTGATTGTTGTGGTGTAGGTTGAGGTTGTTGGAGTAGAGACATCAGCTGTAGTGGTAGTAAAGCTTGTCGATGGAGATGGTGTGATCACAACAACAACTACCTCTGGGGATGAAGAACCGTTCGAGTCTGTGACAGTTGTTGTGTAAGTAGTTGTTGTAAGAGTAGCAACATCACTTGTAATAGTCATTTGAGTTGATGAGAAAGGTGTTCTAACTAAGACAACGACCTCAGAAAGTGTAGAGGCGTCTGAGTTGGTGATAACAGTGGTATAGGTAGTTGTTGTTAAAGTATTGATACTATTAGCAGCAGTACTTGATACAGTAACATATGATATTGGAGATTCAACCATAATAATTTGGCTGACAGTCATGTATCCGTCTGTTCCAGTAAAAGTAGTATATGACGTGGAAGTCGTTAGTTTGGTGACAGTAGTTGTTATTGTGGTGACCGTACTTACTGTTGTCACTGGGTATGGAGTAGCTACAAGGATAATTTCCTTAATAACTGGATGATCATCATCTATGTAACTAGTGGTTGTAGTCGTACCATAAGTAGTTCTAGATTTCAAACTTGGTAGTGTCGATACACGACCAGCTGATGTCGTCGTTGTAAAACTGGTAGACGTACTAAACGAATAAGTAATAGAGATTGGATCACAATTATCTGTAGAATTATCAAAACTTGAATAAACAGAATTGCCTATATTTGTGTCTTTTGTTCCATCTGGAAGAGTAACAGTTAGTTCATTTCTTGCATGTAAAACATAGTTTATATAATATATCTTAATAGGGTATGACTTACCTGCTTCCATATAAAGCTCTCTTACTGTTGGAGCCCTATTATCATATTGATTAATAACAGTTGGATTGACACCAGTAAAATTGCTAGTCTGCACACAACAATCAAAAGCAGCCCCAGCACCAAAATAAATAATACCTGCATCATCTACTTGATATGATAATCTGTACAGACCAGTTTGAGGAGCTACATAATAACCAGTAAATGCCACAGAAAAATTATTCGAATTAAATTCAGGATAAAAAGGAATTGGTTGATTCAGTACATAAAAGAACGGATTGGTGACACCTGTTACAGTTGGCCCTGGTTGTAAAATATCTAGATAACCTCCGCTTAAAAAATCTGTAGAATGAGAATATTCAGAATTTGCATATGGGTAATAATAAAATTGCGCAGTGAAGCCTTTTATTTGGTTTCTCGAAGCAGGACATGCTGACGGACTGTAACCAGCTAACACACTTTTAATTAATGTGATCAAAAATATTAATAGTTTGAATATTTTTCTATTCATAATCTTGTATCTTTGAGTATAGGAGACTTGTTTTCTTTAATAAAAATTTAACTAAATTTTATTAGTATTGATGTTTGGGCTACTGATAGAAAGTAACTTCAGACAGAAGATTCACAAATATCATTCTGCAGAGGCATTATTTTATACATTTCTGATATTCATTTTTTTTTTGTTAGTTCAATATATCTATGAGGTTGTGTACCTATGTAAGGGGAAAAAAAGCACTGTGAAGATTCAGATTTGCCCCTTAGATAGTGACATAATACACGTCTACTCTTTTGTACGCACATTGAATCGGAGAAACTTATTTAAAAGTGACTTGAAGGATCGGCAGATTAACCCTTTGGTTCTGTTTAATCTGCATTTTTCACCCTGGAAGGATCATCCGTGACATTTTGAAGAATTCTTCCGTCTGAGCACGTGCTTTCTCCTTCCTTGTAAAGAAACGATTCGAAAAAATTTGGATGGAGTTAAAAAAAAGTTACAAACGAGAAAAGGAATGATATCTGTATTGTCAAAGGAGCATATAATAGAATTAACAGCTATTGTAGAGTTCACGAAAATCCTTAAAAATCAGATCTTGCAATTTCCTATTTAGGAAACCATGAGATCATCTGTCCAGGGGAAGGGGAGGTGACTATTGTTTTATGTCTTCTTTTAAAAAAGCCTATTAATCTACGTTCAACTAATAAAAACAGCAATTACGAATGAATCTCCAAACTGATACAGTTAAACAATGCAATCTTATTTTTTTAAGATTAAAATAGAGTTCAAAGGTCATGCAACAGTAAATACTTTATTTATGATGATCGGGGTTCCTCCTAACATTTGTCCTTTTCTAGGTGAAAAACCCTATTGTCTTAATTACAGAAAGAGTCAATTTCATTTAAAATAAGAAATAAATAATTTATTAAAACAAAAATATGTCAATCAACATAATAATTTTGTGTCTGACCTAACACCTTTTACTTTTTATTATAACCTGGGAATTCAATAGGGACCTCCTGCTGAACAAGAATTTGATAAAAATCAAGTTTCTTTACAGACAGTTCGTTTGTAAACAGGATGTAGCCAGTAGAAGTAACAGAAAGGAGATATCCTATTTGAAGACGTTTGAGTGCAATACCAAACAATTTTGTACATACTGATCGGGATTTAATGATTATAATAAAAAAAGGGTTTCTAATAACTGTTTTATTTTGTGCCAGAAAATGATACGACTGAGTATATTATTGAAGATTTCATATACATAGTATTAATACAAGGTTACTCCTTTGGATACATTAAAACAGTTATGGAGTCAAGAAATATCTATGTTGTTTAAAAGTCTTGTGGTAGAGATACAGTTCAAAATTTTGTTTATAAAGATTAATTCATTGTGATATAATTCAACTGCATTGTTAAACACACCTTACTTTATGATGCGTTCCCCTATAAATTTGGTATTTATTTTTTTTGAGCAGTTCTGTTGAAATATGATTGGAGCTATGCTTGATAATCTAAATTCATCGTATCAAGTGATTGATAAAGTTATGAAAACTTATTTAAAAAGAAGGCTCAAAGATAAAATGAGTTACATTGTATATTATTATGTCTTGTATATTAGTTAATGTAGAAAGAAGAAAACCAAGCAATATAATAACCATTTACATCCTACTATAAATAGCTAATAACTTATAATACTACCAATATCCTATTATCAATTTACAACATTTTTCTATAATAATTTAAAATGAATAGTAACAAAGTTTTTGATACTGAAGTCTTGCGTCAACAAGTCCAGCATTTGATCAGGTTATGATGAAGCTAATATTAGGTGTGTTATAGAAAAAACAACAAAAATTATTAGCTCTTTTGTATAAGATGTTTTATACTTTTATGCAAATCGATATAGAGAAACAGCAGGGAAAAAAATACAATTCTAATTTATTATAAGATAGCACAAGAAATATATGAAGAACTTCTTAAAAAAGTTACATCGTGGTTGAAAAGAGAAAAAAATTCCATATTTTCAATATTTATGTCAATATTACCTATGTACTGACAGATTTGAAATGGGAAGGTTCTCATTTTCTAAATTTTATGTGCAAATGATGTAAAATAGGATCAGTGCATCTTTCTGTGAGATTCTCAAACAGTATGTTTTATAGATTGTCGGGATATTCAAGTTAAACATAATTCTTTCTTTTTTTATTTAAAATCAAAACGTGAATTACAAATTTAGACCCTGAATAAATATAAATACTAAGGATTTAGGTGCAATGATCAAAAATGGTAGCAACTTCTTATTATTAGTAAAAAAAATATATATATACTCACAGAGGAAGATCAATTGGTCGATACATTACATTATAATTTTTACCATACTGATATTTATGTGTGATTCATACAAATAAAAGTATAATCCTTTTTTTATTATATTCAAACATCTTGTTTAAGTTTTTTTAAATCGATCAAGTATTGATATAAAATTATTACTTAATTATTAAGTTCAGACAAATGTTCGATTGGTTATTAACCAATATTTAAACAATAATAAGGCACCCTTCAATTAATGGAACCAATGTATGTCATGTAGATGTATCATAAGAAAACACATGTGTCAGTGTATTAATGTACGGTCAGAATCAAATGACTACCAATATATCAGTAGACTAGTTAAAATATATGAATTGGTATAGTGTTTTGACATATAAGAAAGATGAGTTGTAGTACATGCCTTTCGCTTATGTTTAGCTTGCTATATTGGCATTATGTTATAAAAACGTTTTTTTGATGGAAGGAGATGTTTCAATTGAAATTGTATTATTATTAATTGATTTGTAATATATAGATGCATAGGATCTTATTTGTTTATTTAGAATGATTATTTGATATGTTTTTTACAC